>PVHP010015801.1:0-36827 GCA_004024765.1 Zapus hudsonius | reverse complement strand
GCCTCCTGCCACTGCAAATTATCTCCAGATGTGTGTGCCACTTTGTGCGTTTGGCTTTACGTGGGTACTGGAAATCTGAACCTGGGATGTCAGGCTTTGCAAATAAGCACCTCTAATTGCTGAGCCATCTCTCCTAAAACTAAAAGTGGAACTGGGTGCATATGTAAGCAAAGGGCAGGGTATGGAAGTGACCCAACAAAGGAATGAATACAGAAACTGCTCTACCAAATGACATAATATCGTCCCTGGAACCAGAAGTCCTGCCATTCCCAACGTGGAGGAACCAGGAGGGTGTGGTGCTGACTTAAGCAAGCTCTGGAGTCTACTGCTCAGCATGGTGACTCCTGGTCGGCCAAGACAGCCAGTCTTCAGGGGACACAGGTGAGGATCCATGAAGTGCTGCCCGTGTCAGCCAGCATGATTGTGGCGACCATTTCATAATGCATATATATGTTGATCAAACATCAAGCTGAACAACTTAAATATGTACCAAGAAAGACAAGAAACCTGGGGATGGTTTAAATCTATTTTGTACCCCAAGCTCCAAATTTCACAGAAGTCAGTCACAGGTTAAAGCACAGGTGATCTTACCTTGTCCCATAAATAAGCTCTTGAGTAGAATGTTCCCGTTTCCCCCTCAGTACCTGGCGCACAGGTGTGTGTTAGTACAGCTGAGGAATGAATGAATGAACTGAATCTCAACGCTAGCAGCAAGCAGGCACATCCACAGCTAACCCCTGGTGGGAGGTCACCTGGCCACAGTTAACTGGCTTGAGATCATCTTCCTCCCTTCGTCTGCTGTCTGAATAATGTGAGATGGGGCTCACAGTAATGAATGCTGGGAACTGGTGAGAGTCCTAACTCATCAATACAGAATAGTCAGTGAAAATGCACTATTTGGAGGACAGGGTTAGGAAAGGGTTAAACCCAAGAGAGTTGAAAAGCAGCAGAACTGAAAAATAGGTGCTTTGGGGGAGGGGGAGAGGAGAAGAGGGGAGGGAGAAGAGGGGATGGCATTCCTGATGCTGTCCTTTGGTCTCCACACGCAAGCATGCATGGGAGGGCTGCCCATCCCAGGCTTCTCCCAGATGAAGGCCTTGAAGGCCAAGGGCGAAGCTCTAGTCACCCTGCTCCTGAGCTACTTGCAGTCACTGACTAACCACCCAGACAAGACAAAGAAATCAATCTCAGGGTTTCTTGTACACACCTGCTTCTCCCCCAGCCCCGGCTTGATCACCCACGTTTTGCTGTAAAGGACTCTGTTTATTGTCCCAAATGCAATCCAACTATGTTCTGTGGTAATTCATCGTGAGCATCTCAGAAGGTAATCCACACAAGGCTTCGGCAAGGGCTCTAGCAATGGCAGGCTGCTTCCGTGGGACGTGCCTGCTGCCAGGCTAATGCCAGGCACACTTCTCCCATCACCTGTCATCTGTCATGTTTCTTAATGTTCTCTGAGACCAGCACAAACCACAGACCATCATGCAGAGGGAATTCTTTACAGATATTCCTCTCTCCTAAACTCTGAGCATCAGAAAATCAAAAGTCAGTTGTAATCAGAAGGCTAAGGCCTCCATGTTCACTTAAGATAAAAGCTGGCAGACAGTGACGGGAGCACACACACATACATCCTCTTAGTTAACAATACAGTTGGTTCTCTCATATCCACAGGTTTGGCACTCACAAATTCAGATATATATGTTTGGTTTTTCAAGGTAGGGTCTCGCTGTAGCCCAGGCTGACCTGGAATACACTATGTAGTCTCAGGGTGGCCTCAAAGTCACAGTGATGCTCCCACCTCTGGCTCCCAAGTGAGTGCTGGGACTAAAGGCGTGTGCTACCACACCCAGCAAATTCAGAAATATTTAAAAAACAAAACAGTTCACTTGTATTGGCTCAGTCAGTAAAGTACTTGCCATGCAGACACGAGGACCCGAGTTCAATCTTCAGAACTCACATGAAGATGGCAGGCATGATGGCACGGGTTTATAATCATAGTTCTGGGGAGGATCTCTGGGCTCGCTGACCAGCCAGTATAGCCTAGATAGGAAGTCCCAGACCAATGACCCTGTTTGTTCCTAGAGAGTAATGCCAGAGGCTGTCTTCTGGCCTCCACGCGCACATCATGTGAACACGAATAATGAGCACCTGCACCTGCACACACTGAAAACACATATATCTGCATAGAACCTTTGTAGACTATTCAGAACGATGGCTATTATGTGGCGTTTACAATGGATGAGGTATCACAAGAACTTGAGTTGAAAGTATATGGCAGTGTGCAGGCCATAGGTAATTAGTGTAATGTCCTATACATTGGACCTGAGCATCCATAGGATAGTACAGGGCTGGAAACAGCCTTCCACAGATGACAGACAGACAGACAGACAGACAGTGTTGGCTCAGGAGCCCAGGAGCTCCTGCACACCCTGGCATGAGCTACAGGCCAGTCCTCTTGCTGTGTTCCTAAAAGCACAATGACTTGATACTCACCTCTCTCAGTGTTGGCTTGCCAATGAAAAAGTCTGTGTTTTTGCTGCTTTTGGGTGGGTTGAACTTGGGATTCAGGAAAGCACATCCATTGGCAATAGCCTCCAGGGGCGCTGGGCCCTCATAGGGGAATCCAAGCCCAACAAACAGCTGTAAGACAGGAGAGCACAACACTTAGGAACACATGGCCAGCTCCCAGGAGCCTGTGCTGTGGTCCCGTCCTACGGATGTCTCTGACCTGCTGGAAGGGTCCCAGGCCTTGAGGCTGGGGCGTGGGGGGGGGACCAAGAGAAGGAGCATATATTAGGACCTGAAAACCATCACAGAGACTGTGAAAGCCCTAAGCCATTCTCCACTAAGAAAGTAAAGTGTTTGGGAGGGGAAGTGGGGAGAGGGGAGATTGGAGTTTTAAAAGAAAAACAACAACAAAGCCCAAGACCCAACAATAATCTTTCTGTAACTCACCAGAAAAACACTTGCTTAAGTACACAGAAGGTTTCTTCATTGAATCAGTGAAACAAGAGGCCCTTTCAGGGACTCTGGGTCTGAGGGACAGAAGGGTCATTTGGTGGTTTGATTACAGTTCAAATGGGAACTGCTTTTAAACTAGGGGGGGTCAATAAACACAGTTTGCAGCGTGGGGTTTTCCCTGGGGGACACCATGGGCTGGTGTGTGGGGGGGTTATTTACCCCTCAGTGGGGGCAACAGGGCAGCTTTCCTGAAGGTTTCCCAGTGAGGAAACCACACATTTCCTGGGCAGACTGTAGGTGGCAGCAGAGACCCGCGCTCAAAGTCCAAGGAGCGCCCACAGCACAAGAAGCCACCCCCTTGAGAAAGGGGCTCAGACTCCTGGAGTCCCTCCCATCCTAGGTGTGGGAATGTCACACCATGCTGTTGTGGGCAGGATCCAAGCCTGGGCTTCCTGACACCAACCTCTCTCTGGCCACAATGAAGACAGGTCTGAAATGACCCCAGCGCCCAGAGGGACATCAAATGACAAAGCCACCCCCTCCTGTGTCTCCTCGCATGTATGTAGAGGAATGCAGGCAGCCTGACCCCACCTTGCTGAACGGATTCTCCTTACCCAGCCCTCAAGAAAGTCCCCTGGAGAGTGCCAGGTCCAAGCTGCCTGGTTCCCTGGGCAACACGGAAGACGCAGAAAGCACCAGAAGTGTGGAGGCAGGGGAGTATGGCCCACAGCTGATGCACTGGAGAATCACAAAGCTTACAAAAGAATTCTGGGGCAGAACTCCAAAAATCTCGAGTTTTCTGTCTTCCTAACTTTTCTTTCAGGTGTTATGTGCGTGTGGAGGCCAGAGCTCCATGTTGGGTGTCTGGCTCATTTGTTCTGCTTTGGAGACAGGGATTTGGCAAGTCTCAGGGGTCCTCCTGGCTCTGCTTTCCCAGAGGTGGGACTACGGGAGCACACGTGGACATTACCTGGTGTTGAAGAACCTCATGCTTGTACAGCAGGTACTTGCCCACGGAGCCACACCTTCAGCCCCTGCTCTTTTAAAGTTTGTTTGGTATAGACCATTTCTGGGTTTCTGGAAGAATTTCATTTTCTGCAAACCTTGATTTCACATGGCTGGAGGCATCCCAGTGGACAGGACTGGGAGAACCCCAGCTCTGGAGGCCTGTGGAGCTTTTCATTTCCCAACATGCTTTTGGGGGAAGATATGCCAACTCCGGGGAAGAACAGATAGCGTCTACTATGCCATGGTTGGGCGCAGGCAGAGAAAGCAGCTATGAATTTTTGACACTGAGAAGAAAGTGCTAGAAACGCAGACGAGGTCTTAGCAGTTGGAGCCTGGAGAGCCTGTAGTCTGTTGGCCTTGGGAAATCAGGGCCTGTCAGGAGGTGCTGACAGCCCCTTAATTCAGTTACTTTCTTGTTGCTGTGACCAAATACACAGCGCAAGCAACTTAAAGAAGGAAGGGTTCTGTCAGTTTCTAGCTCAAGGTCACAGTCCATCATGGCGGGAGGGCATGGTGGCAAGAGCGTGAGGTGGCGGTCACACTGCGTCCAGTCAGGAAGCAGAGATGGAAGGAAGCTGCGGCTCAGCTCCCTCTCCTTTTTATTCCAGCCCACAGAATGGCCCTGCCCACAGCTAGGTGGGTCCTCCTACCTCAATTAACCTAATCTGGAAACTTCCTCCCAGGCGTGCCCAGAGATCTGTTTCCATGGTGATTCTAAATCCTGTCAAATTCGCAATGAGAGACTGTCACAGTCCTCAGCTCTAAATTGTGGAGAACTAGAGAAAAGGAAGTACAATGCCTGCCCATTTAAACAGAAGTTTTGAGGGAAAAAATTAATTATCTCCTTTAGACCAGCCCATCTGAACCCATTAATTAAAAGGATTTGAGGTGGTTGCTTAATAGACTCGAATGTGACCCAGGTTTCATTGTATCTGAATAACAATTCGCACCAACCCTTAAGCCCTGCTGGCACGGGAATATCTCAGGACACATAAAATACACTCTTGGGGGGAACTCGCCCAAACCTCACCACTTTCCAAGGAAGGTTAAGCAAATACGACATAAATTCTTGGCAAGGAGTTTTCTCATCACGCTAATTTGGACGCCAGGAAATGCACGACTTAGAGACAATGAAATAGTAGTTTTTCTGTCACTTCTGTCTACAAGCAATTTCCCCTTGTACCTGTCACCCCACAGTGGGCCAAATGCAAGAAGGTCAAACACCTCCACCCAGAAGTCTCTACTCTTTATGGCCTCGCCTCCCACTGCTCCCTCCCCATCACTGTGCCTACGAAGGCTTGGTGCGTGTGAGTGTGTGTGTGTGTGTGTGTGTGTGTGTGTGTGTTTGAGAGAGAGAGAGGTGCACATGGGTGTGGGCTGTATGTGCATAAGCTAGGTACACGTGTGAAGGCCAGAGGACAAGCTCAGGCTAGCTCCTCTCAGGCCTGCCCCCCTCTCTGGCCTGGAGCTAGACTGGCTGGGACTCCAGCCAGTCACCACCACATTGGCAGCTGCTGGTGAGGGAACTCGGGACCTCACGCTGCCTGCAGAGCAAGCGCTGTTCAGCCTCCAAGTGGTGACAAAGATTCTGTTAACCAAAGCTAGTTTTGGTGAGCGCTGCATGGATGGACGTGGTCAGGTTCAGACACTGCTCTTCCCTCCTTTCCTGCCTGGCTCCCTTCCTCCCGGTCCTTCTCCCCTCCCCCCCTTGCTGGAGCTTGAACCCAAAGTCCTGTGCATATTGGGCAAGAGCTGTATCAGAGCAAAGCCTCAGCCTGCTTACAGTCACTTTTGGTGGGAAGCAGCCAGGTTTTTTTTTTTTAGAAAAAAAAATAAACTTTTTATTTTAGAAAAATAAAAAATTAAGACTATAAACTCAGTGTGTATTTTTCTGATCATTATTAACTAACACGACCCAGCGTGGGCTGGCTCAGGAGGAAGCTTGAGCAATGAATCAGCCTCAGCTCAACCAACATGCAAAATGTCCCCACAGGCTCATGTGTTTGAGCACTTGGGCGCCAGCGGGTGGCACTATTTGGGAAGGGGGCAGAATGTCACTGGTTGTACATCCAGCCCCACTTCCTGTTTATATCCAGCCCCACTTCCTGTTTCTCCTCTGCTTCCTGACTGCAATGTGAGCAGCTACCATTCCTTCTCTGCATTAGCAGAGTGTCACCAACATGGACCCTTCCCTTCCTTCCTTAAGTGTTCTGCTCAGGTATTTGTTCATAGCAAGAGAAAGTAACTAACATACCAATAAACTGATTATTAGTACAAAGTGGTCAGGACGATGGGACTAACAGCAGGGGTTTGTAGACAGGAAGCCCAGGGTTCGAGTCCCCATGGCACCATTTCCTAGTTCAGTGATGACAGAAGCTGCCTGGGTACGGACTCTCTGAAGCTCATTGATAACCTCTTCTCTCCAGCGCTAGGACCTTGCCCCAAGTGTCAGGCTCACAGGTACAAAATGGGACAGCTAGCATTTACCCTCAGGAGGTTGTCATGAGGACGACATGAAGTATTTTCTAGAAATACCTAGATTCCCAGGTCTGGCACCTAGTACACACCTGAAAAGCAGTCACTTACGTTGAAGTCCAGACTCAACTTCATCCTACGTGACCTTGTAGCACACAGCTGGAGTTTAGGGGGTGTGTGACCTGCGTTTGTGGATCGCTACAAGGTATTCGGCCCCTGCACGTGTATTTATGAGCTTCACAGTTTCATAAAGCACCTTAAGTGCCAGGAGAGGGAGATAATAGGGTTTACAGTGACTGTTACCTGCATGTTACTGTGAAGGCTCACCTGTTTATTCTTCATACAATGGCCAAGAACCGTTATATTTCTACAATGTGTATCCTTTTATATGTTTACAAAGAACCCACACAATGGCTGGGGACGGAGAAAACGATTTTTTGAAAAGTGCTGCGTTTGTGGTGGGGAGAAGAGGCTTTCTGGTCTGTCTTTCCTCTGCTAGGGCTTCTCTAGAGCGAGCTATGAATGTTTTGACAATGGTGTTTAACACATGTGTCCCAGTGTTACTAAGTGGCCAAACTGGCCACTGAAGCAGTATTTCCTGATGTCCAGGTCCCTGGGGAGGACTCCTGACTTCTCTCAGTGACGTCAGCACCGTGCCAGGGATGAAGTGAACCATGCCCAAAACACCGCCACATTTTCATCATTGGAAACCCTGTAGTAGCAGACACACTGTGTGTGTGTGTGTGTGTGTGTGTGTGTGTGTGTGTGTGTGTGTGTGTGTGTGGTCAGTTCATTTAGTTTGAGATGGAGCAGAGGATATTTGGATAAGTTAAAAACCTCCATCCTGGCCGGCCTGAAATGTTCACCATTAGGTAAGTAAGAGCGTCGTCCTGGGGACGCTGGGCGGAGTGGATGCCACCCTGCCTCCTTTCTTCACTCTGTACAATGACAGATCAAGTATCCATTATCTTAAAGGCTTGGAACCAGAAGTGGTTTGGGTTATGGGTCTTTTTAAATTTTGGAAAAGCTGTATATGCACAATGAGATAGTTTGGGGACTGGATCCAAGTCCAAACACAAATTCATTTATCCTTCATATACACCTTCTACAAATAGCTTGAAGGTAGGTCTATACATTTTTAGTGCATTGTATTTTGACTGCGACCTAGCACATGGAGTCAGGTACAAAATTTCTCACCGTAACATCATTTTGGCACTCCAGTATTTTTTGGATTCTAGGGGCTGGGGACATGGCTTGGTGGGTAAAACGCTTTCAATGCCAACAAGAGACCCTGAGTCCCGATGCTCAGAACCCAAGTAAAAGCTGGGAATGGCATTGCAGCCTGTAATCCCAGCACCAGGAAGGCAGGACAGGCAAATCCCTAGGGTTTACTGGCTAGCTAGTCTATGGGAACTGGTGAGCTCTCGGTTCAGTGAGAGACCCTGTCTCAAAACAATAAGGGAAAGAGAACAACTGAGAGACAGCTAACACCAACTTCAGGCACACGAACACACAGGCACACCACACAACACCACACACACACAGAGTTTTGCATCCGGGATTTCTTTTGTGTTTCCCATGCTCCCACTTGGTGGGGTCTCCCTGTGTGCCAAGCCTTCTATGGGGCACTGGGAAGACTCCTCTGAGCTGGAGGCTCCCTCCATGGCATGTCTGCTCAGTCAATGTTTTCAGGCAAAACCCAGCCAGGTCCAGAGTGAACCCCACAGCCAGACAAAGTTACAAATGGTGCAGCACATGTCACACATTAGCCACGTCTGTGGAAGCCCCCAGGTGAGCTGACGTGATGGGAAACCAGGACATGACAGGCCACCCGAGTGATGGGAGGGTTAGGGGACAGCGGCCTCTTCTGTTAGGCTGCAGCCAGAGTTCTTGACTGCAGAAAGGAACTTCGCTTGGCTACAGATCAGAGTCCCAGGAGCCCTCCCATGCTGCAGCAGGATGTGAATGTCACATTCAATATGTCACATGTAATAAGGAACCACCCAGGGGAAGATGGAGGAGGTGATGAGGTTAAAAACAGGAAGACAGAGAAAGAAACCACATTAATAAAAATGAAGACTCAAAACCAAAACATGCCACTCTAGCGAGCTGTTGGCTCCAACAGCTCTTCTGTGCTTGCTGGACTAAATGGCTTGTCTGTGGGCCTCAGATAAATATTCACTCATCCAAATTTATAGATTCACAGCCCTGTTAGAAGTGGATTCTAGAGCCCAACAATTTCTCATGGGTTTTAGTTCCTTTGTGTGTGTGTGGGGGAAGGGTTTCACTCTAGCCCAGGCTGACCTGGAACTCACTCTGTAGTCCCAGGTTGGCCTTGAACTTTACTCACAGAGATCCTCTCAATTCTACCTCTGCCTCCTTAGTGCTGGGATTACAGGAGAGCTCCACCACGCCCCCTAGTGCTGGGATTAAAGGTGTACTCCACCTTGTCCCCTAGAGCTGGGACTAAAGTGAGCCTCGCCACTTCCCCTATTGCTGTGATTAAAGGTGTGCACCACCACGCCTGGCTAGTCCCCATTTGTGTTACGTCACCCATCTTCTAAAATGTCAAAGCATGTGGAAGGTGTCTGGGCTGCTAATATCACATCAGAACAAAATTATGCAAGGGTTTTTTGGGCTTGACACAGAGATTCTGATGGGGGCTGGGGAGATGGCTCAGAGGGTGAAGTGCTTGTCATGTAAGCATGAGGACCTGAGTTTGAATCCCCAGAACACCAGTAAAAAAGCCAGAGATAGTGTTGTGAGCCTATAATCTCAGGGCTATAGAGGCGGAGGCAGGAAGACCCCAGGACTTTCTGGCTAGCTAGTCCTGCTGACAACATTCAGTGAAACCCTATCTCAAAAAACAAGATGAAGGGTGATTTAAGGATCCCCTACACTGACCTCGTATGTATGCACACCAGCACACAAAAATTGTGTGCCTGCCCACACATATGAACACACATTCACAGCATATACACCTACATACACACAAAAAAAAATTTAAAAAGAGTTTCAGAATGTCTCATGGGCTGGGGATGTAGCCTGGTGGTGGTTTGCTTGAACTAGCATGGGGTTAAGCATCGACCTTTCCTCGGTGTCTCTGGTTCTCAAGAACAGCAATGGGCTTGTTTCCCTAGCTCCCTCCTGAGCTGGGTCTGGGTGCTTGCGAGTCTCATTCCTTTCCCAAGAATATCCTCTTCAGTAGCTCCGGTTCTCTGCTTCCAACGGAGCTTGGAATGAATCAATCACGTTTAAATTGCTCAGAGACTCAGAGGAAGGAGTTCGAAGCAAGGAAGGTTATAAATGCAAAGACAGACTGGCCTCTGTGTCAAGATTCATTCATTCATTGTCGTGCTGCTGCTATGGTCTGGCTGGTGACAGACCACTTCACCCTCCTCCAATTTTCCAACTATCTGGCTCATAACCACAGAGTGCCTTCATATTCCTGTCAGATAAGCAGGCCCTATGCAATTCCATCACTGATTTCCACAGGAGGCCCCACTTTTCAGGCTACATTCCTTGGCTGTTAGGCTGTCTCGACATCACGCTGGATCCTAGGGGTCTTTTTCCCTTGTCCTCTCTTGGACAGGGTCTTTGCTTTGGCCAATTTTCTATTTTCTGAGGGAGTAAATGGATGGTAGGTAAGGGCTCTTTTATAATTTGCAAGGCTGAGTGAGACACTCTAGAGGCTGGGTTAATAGAAGCGTGTGCAACAGTAATGATATGCTGCCGAGAACCAGCCCTGCCAAATGTTATTTTAAAGGAACTTGAACTTTTTGCCCAATTTTATGCAAAGAAAAGTAAAATGAAGCAACTGGGAAAAAAAAACAAAAAAAAAAAAACACAAACAGCTCTGCTGTTAAAGGGCCCAGAACCATCAAGCTAAGACAAGGTGAGAGGAAGCAGACCTGAGCCACACACAGCCATCTGATCAGGTGACCTTGTAAGTAACAAAACCTTCATTAGAATAAATAAGGTCCTTGACCAAGGAGCTAAAGAATGTGTTAAGCTGTTTTATTTATGACTATAGCAGTATTTTCTTGTTTCTGGGGACAAAATACCCAACCAAAAGCAGCTGATGAGAGGAAAGGATTCATTTTGGAGTATGGTCTCAGAGCAGAGACAGGACAGCGCATCTTGTCACATCAGCTGGGGGAGGGTAGCAGCAAGAGTGAGCAGGCTAGTGGACTAATAAACCCCAAGGTTTGCCCCCAGCAGCACACCTCCTCCAGGAAGGCTCTACCGCCTCAAGCCTCCACCTGCGCACAGACCCTCGAGGCTAGGCTATGGGAACATTCACATTCAAACTACTGCAATGGCCTCTGTGCTCGCTTGGATGGATGTCCCTAATAGATTTAGGAGTTTTATTAGAAGCCCAAGGTGTGCAGAGAGCAGCCGGAGCTCTGCCTGAGTTCCTGCTGCCTGAGCTTGCTTCTGGAGGTACTGCTGGTGGTTTTCTCTCTCTGCTGGATCTGTGAAGCTTCAAATAAAATCCCTTCTTCCTCCCATAACTGCTGGTTTGGAGGTTCATCTGAGCAGCAGACAGCTGGCTAGAGCAGCTTCAAAGGACTTGAGTTAGAAAGGATCAGTGTGTTTACATATAGAGAAACAGGTATCAGTGTGGGTCTTTGTGAGGATAGTAAGCCAAGAGTCTAGTAGAGCTTTAAGTCTTTTAAAAGTGTGTGTGTGTGTGTGTGTGTGTGTGTGTGTGTGTGTGTGTGTGTGTGTGTGTGAAGGCTAAAGGACAAGCTTGGGTGTCATTTCTCAGGAACACTGACCCCCCCCAAGACAAGGTCCTCTGGCCTGGTGAATTTGGCTAACCTGGCTGTCCAGCAAACCCCAGGGATCCTCCCGTCTCCACCTCCTCAGTGCTGGGATCACAGGTGCACACACCACCACACTGGGCATATTTCCATGGCTTCTGGGATTGAAATCAGGTTGTGATGTTTGCAAAGCAAACACATTACTGACTGAACTATATCCCCAGCCTCAGAGATTTAATTTCAATAAAAAAAAAAATGAGTTGGAGTTATCTCCATGACAACCTCAGTTTACTGTGGGCAAGCCCAGATGTCTAGAATTAGCAGTAACACCTGCTCTGTCCACCCCTTAAGGCTACTGTGAGAGTCCCATGTAAATGCACCTCCTAAAAATGGAGTATAATGAATGATTGATGTCACAGGAGAATATCTGGTCAACCTCTTCCCCCCTTAAACATTCAAGGAGAGAGAGAGCGAGAGAGAGCAAGAGAGCGAGAGAGCAAGAGAGCGAGAGAGCAAGAGAGAGAGAGAGAGAGAGAGCAAGAGAGCGAGAGAGACCAAACCTACGAAATTCCCAGCTATGTTTTAGGGAACAGTACAGGAGGGGTCCACTTACTTTCTTCCTTTGTACAGTTCCTGCCATGCAACAGCTACTCCATAAATATTTATAAAGTCCATAAATAGGAACTTACTAATAAACACGAGTGAGTTTATGTAATACACCATCGTGTCAGCTGACCCTTCAAGGCCAAACTCTGGTTTATTCACAAGGCCCCTAACTTCACTTGGTGCAGAGATCTGGGGTCAACTTCTCCATGATGTCCAAGCACCTTCACTGTGATATAGTTATTAAAATAATCCCTGTGGTCCCCCAACCACCAGCACCATGCAGCCACCTGTCTCCTCCTTCCAGTGCTGGGATTGCAGATGTCCCACCACACCCAGCTTCTACTTGGGAGCTGGGCACCTGAACCCAGGTACTTTACCCTCTAAGCCATCTCGCCAGATCTCGATGTGGTTGCTTTTCCCTTTTATTTTTGTGACTCTGGGGATGGAGCCCCAGGCTTGGAGCCGTGACAAGCGCTCTACCTGAAGCTCTTCTCCAGGCCAGCTGCACGTTTTCCCTTTTTAGTTGCACAAAACATCTTTGTTGTTTTTTCAAGGTAGGGTCTCACTCTAGACCAGGCTGGCCTCAAACTCACAGTGATCCTCCTACCTTGGCCTCCCGAGTGCTGGGACTGCCCACCCGCTAACTGCACAAAACGTTTTTAACGCAGTCAACAGACAAACCTGCAGCAACCTTGCCCACCATTGGCTAGCTCTTCCGGAGCAGCTGGTCCGGCAAACCTCTGCCACAGGTCTACCACATGGCTGAAAGACCGACCCCATGTCAACCCCACAGACCACGTCTCTGGTAGGTTTTTCTAACTCACCTTGGTTTCTCGGAGAAGAAACTGCAGGTCCCGCCCACTGAGGATACCATGGTTTTTCACGTAACTAGGGATGTTCTTTGTGCTGGAGCCATAAACAGTGGCGTGCACTTCCATGTACGTGTGAATGATGTCCAAGTAGATCTTCTTATTCTAGAGGGCAATGTGAGCAGAAAGCATGTGACTTCCTTTCATTAGCATAATGAATGACCTGTCTGGTAGCACAAAACCTTTGTTTAAAGTTTACTTTATTTATTTGCACTGAGAGGAGAGGGGAGGAGAGAGAATGGGAACTCCAGATGCATGTGCTACTTTGTGCATCTGGCTTTACTTGGGTACTGGGGAATCGAACCCAGGTCCTTAGGCTTTGCAGGCAAGCACCTTACCTACTAAGCCATCTCTCCAGCCCTCAACCTCTTTTTGAGGCAGAGTCTAACTCCGGGCAAAACCTTTTGTAAGAGCTAGAGGGCCACAGAGATAGGAATTAGTATTGATTAATATTGAGATATGAGAAGTGGCCATGCCCTTTAAGTGACACTAATTAAACTCATTGGCGAGCATGTGTGTGCGTGCGTGCACGTCTAATTAGTTTAATTAGAGGGCATGGCCACTTCATGGACACACATACACACTAGAAGGGGGAGCATTTAGGAAGAACAAGGGGATCTGTGGCAATGGGAGGGGACAAGTGGGTATTGGGCTGTGACTATAATCCAAGTTCATTATACACATGCACGAAGATGTCATAATGAAACTCATTATTATGTATAATTAACATATGATCATAACAAACCTTAATTTAAAAAAGTGTGGCAGGCCAACATAGAAATCCTTTTTCTTCTCAGACGTTCTGACTGGTTTTTGTATGTACGGTGTGTGCACATGCATGTGGGGCCAGAGGATGGCATCGCTGCTTTCCTTGACGGCACTCCCCCTGATTCACTTAAACCCAGAGTCCCTAGCCAGCTTGTATGGGGTCCACCACACCCACCTGGCATTTATGAGGATGCTGGGGGATCTGAACCAGGTCCTCACGTTCGCGAACAAGCACGTTATCCACTGAGCCGTCTCCCAACCCCTGAAACGTCTCAAAGCAATGTGGCTGGATTTTGAGGGCAAAACTGTCTAAGTCGCAAGAAGCAGCGACATGTTAGGGAACGGCAGCGGCTCCGGCCAGCTCTCTGGAAGGACGGCACTGTGGGAACTAGCAGGGACCCACCACACTGCTCTGGCACGAGCTCCTGGTGGAGAGGAAGTCTGGATGAAGCCTGGACAAGGCGGCCTGGAGTATTGATCCAGAGATGTCCAGCTGTCCTTGAGGAATACAAACATCCCCGCTCTTGCCAGGATTTCTAGTGATGCCGAACTCTCACTCAGTCGTGAGGAGGGGAAGGAGAGGTGCCCACCATCTGTGCTGACTGGCTCGGAAGCCGGAGAAATGCCAGCATCCAGGTGGGGAAAGTAGAGAAGGCACTTCAGGGGGAACTCTGGGAGGGTACTTAAGCTTTTTATGACAAGTGGAAACTGAGCCCCTTCCCATGCTCGGAGGCACGAGCTTCCAGGCAGGGTTTCCGAATCAAAGCCAGTCACTTTCTCTTCCTTTGGCGTCTCCGTTGACAAGGCTGGACACGCTGCGCTAGTCTGGTTCTTGTTTGGGTTTGTATTTTCACTTGAAAGATTCAAGTTCTATAACGCATTCCAGTTGTGTGTAAGTGGGACAGGGTTTCCCCCTTCTCAGCCTCTTTTGAGGCACACTGGGTAATCTAATAAGATCTGCGCTTGTTACTTAAAACTTAACGGAGGTGGAGTGCGGCCCCAGCAGTCAGAGGGCTGAGAACTGAGGCAACTCAGAGGAAAGCAGGTCATGAGTACTCACTCGGCCAGCCCCTAGCTGGTGACTGATACGCCTCTCAATATAAGAGGAAACTTGCAAGTCAGTGATCAGAGGTGTTCACTAATACGCTCAGCAGGGGAGATGGGGAGATGGCTTAGCAGTTAAATGTGCTTGCAAAGCCTGCAGGCCTGGGTTGGCCCAGGTTGGAATCCCCCGTTCCCATAGAAAGCCAGATACACCAAGTGGTGCATATGTCTGGAGTGTGTGTGAAGCAGCAAGAGGCCCTGGCAGGAAGGGTCATTCTCTCTCTCGGCTCACAAATAACTACTTTTACAAAGAAGCGTTCGCCAATAGAAACACAACTCTAACCTCTCTATCTTGTGAGTGTAAGGAAACCTCTGTCCACAGCCAGCAATGAGTGAAATGAACACGCGAACTGCAGGCGCAGCTCTGGGATGTTCGGTGTGGCTGTGAGATGCTGAGACCCTGGGCTGAGGAGACAGCTCACTGGTGACGGCGCTGGCATAGACATGCCAGGCCTCCGCACCCTTGTAATCTCAGTGCTGGGAAGGCACAGAGGAGGATCCCTGAGGTCACTGGCCTGCCAGTCTAGGCGAACTGGTGAGCTGCAGAGCAATGAGAAAAACCCCATAGAAGGAGGATATTGGTTTGAAGGATAACATCCAAGGTCATCCTCTGGCCTCCACACACACATGTGTACATGCACCCCCACAAAATCAACATGGCCCCTTGGATGCGCAGAGTTCATAACCCCTGACTTCCTCCTTGAAGCATGAACCCCCTTCAAGATCATCTGCATGGTCAAAGTTAGTTTACCTGAAAGATTTTAGAATACGTTTTTGTGTTAGAAGTGTTTGGTAATTCCTGTTCCCTGCTGCCTTCTCAGCGACCACTGTCCCCCATCCCTTGGGAGACAGGTAGAGGGCTCTGTGGTCAGCCCAGAACAACATGGTGGGCTGAGGAAGACAATGGGGAGGGAGGGAGAGTGAGGGGGAGAGGAGGAGGAGAGTAAGAAAACAGAGGTGGCCTGGGGATGTAGCTCAGGTGGCAGAGTGCTTGCCTAGCATACAGACATCCCTGAGTTCAAGGTCATCTTCAGCTACAGAGTGAGTTCCAGGCCATGGTCTACATGAGACATTGTTTCAAAAAAAGGTAAAGCATAGAAACAGAAAGAAAACTAGTGCCCAAGCTGCTGTAGGCACCACCCGTGTGCAGCAGTGGTGACCCTATACCCCTGGGGTTTCTAGACACAGACTAGCAAAAGCTCCCCCAACTACTCCCTGATTTGCCCCACGTTTTCACTTAAGCTCCTTGGGGCAGACTGCAAAAGTTCTAAAAGGGAGTCTCTCAGGACATCCTACTGGCCTGAAGAGGGGACCGGGAGTCCCTGACTGAACAGTCAGCCCCTAGCAAGAAAGGGAAGACGAGGATGGGGGTGGGGCACATGGTTTCCATCCTTCCCCGCAGACAGACTCAAGATCAGAATCCCAGACTAACGCCTGGGAGAGGAAGGATGTACGAGGTCACACATGTGCTACGAACAGAGTCTTCACACACCTTCCTATGGCGCAAAAGGTGATGGGGATGCGCCCACCATCTCCTTAAGGCTGAGGCAGGAGGATGCCCACCATCTCCTTAAGGAGGAGGCAGTGCTGAGAGTCACTGCAGATGACTTGGGAGCTCAATGTTGCCTTTTCCAACAAAATAAACTGTAACAAAATGGCACATGTGGGCATCTGTCACCATCTATGAAAGAGCAGGAGAAGGATGCTGTCGCTGGAGACGGGAGGCTTGCAGAGGTGGGTGGCACTCTAGCAGCTTCTGTGGTGCATACTTTCTTTGCGAAAATACTGCCAGAAGTGCCCATCTGTGAACGGCATCTCCGCCATGGTTTGAGGGCGCCCTGGTGTTTGTGAATTGGGTTACTAGCTGAGGACATGAGGGTGGTTTTATAAGACGAGGAAAGCCCAAGCTACACACTGGCATGCCGATACCCTTCATTCTGTCAGGATGTGGCCAGGAGGAGGCCCTCCCGGACCCGGAGCACACACTGCTACGTGTAGTGCTTGGACTTCAGCTCCAGAATGGAGCCACATAAACAACACCAATGTCCCGGTCACAAATACTTTCCTACAGCAACAGGAATAAGGTCTAAGACAATACTTTACCTTTAAGACTTCTGACGCCTGATGTACTTTCTAATTGAAATGTAAACATTTAAAATAGATGACTCCAAAGTTGCACCCCGCTCCCACAGTGGGGGTCTTGGTTTACCAAGACAGTAAGGCAGTGTCCACTCCCATCTAAGTTAGCTATGCTCCCGCCTGCCTTTCCTCAAGAAATGGAACGGCTCACAGGGTGGGGACATCTGCCAACCTGCTCCTCTTCCTTTCCTTCTCGTGGTCACTCAGGAGCAGAGTGCAGGTGACGCTACAGACCAGGGAGTCCCGCTGACTAAGAACCAGAAACTTGTCTTCTGACGTAGCAAGACAAGGTCAAAGAAAATTATTCCCAGAAGCCCTGCCACTTTCTGATTTCTTGCGATGCCATCAGAAGGGGTTGGCACTGAGCATCAGGCCCAGCATGCTACCACCCCTGTCTTAGAGCCGTGGGAAATGCCTCCCCAAGGCCCCGGCTGAGTGGCTTGTGAACTCCCCCAATGCTTCTAAGACTTTAGTTCAATTTCAATTCCCATTAAAACAGCTGATCTAACTGATGAAAATATAAATGGAGCTAGCCTCACTTGGGAAGGGGTGCAGAGCGAAGGAGTGGGTGCTAGCTGGAGGGGGGCACATTGTAGAACTGGAAGATACTGAGGGCTTGGATGAAAAGCTTTAGGAAAAGAATTCAATCTAAGCAACACTCATGTGAGCCTGCAACAGGCAGAAGCGGAGAACCCACACGCTCGTGCCAGCTTTCGTAGCTGAGAGGGAGGGAGGGAGGGTGGGAGGGAGGAAGGGAGGGAGGGAGGGAGGGCAGGTGAGGGGCTGAGATGTACATCCTCTCTCCTGGACACCATTTCCCCGCATTGTGTGACATGCTACCGAAATATTATAGTCAGGCTTAGCAAGAAATTAACCTTTTTTTCTCAAGACAGAGACACATGTACACCAGGCTGGCTTCAAACAGGACGAGCCTGAGCTCACAATTTTCCAGTCTGCATCTTCTGAATGCTGGGTTATAAGTGGTAACACCACGCCTGGCTAAGGGGTGCTGAGGACTGAACTAGGCAAGTACTCTATCAACTGAGCTATATCCCTACTCCAGGAGATTATCAGCGAATAAAAAAACAATGACAACGTACTATAATACAAGCTATTCCACAGTTATGAATTATTGATTTCTGGAAATTTCTATGTACTATTTTCAGACTGTGATCGACCACGGAAACTGCAAGGTGGCCAGCAAAGCTGCGCATGAGGAGGCTGGCTGTGAGGCTTTGCTTCAGCCCTGCTTTCTGGAGCCTGGGAGCTAAGACGCTGTGTACAGGCTCCCCTACTTCAATCCACCCGAAGACTTTGTTCCCTTCTAGAAAGGATGGTCAAGGTTGTTCCTGAGAGGCCATAAAGAAGGTCTGCTTATGCCTTAGGAATTTTCCAAACTGCTGACCACCTGGTATTTAGCCTTGGGCCTGAGAGGCCATTAAAAAGGCAAACAGATACTGGTTATCGATCACAAGTTCACAGAATGAGCCAATCACCCTTGCATAGTTTGTTCCCGCCGGAGGCTCACTAATCATTTTAAAAGAATGCCTTGTGATTTTCCTGCCACGTGTTATAAATTGCTGATTTGCTGTGATGTAATTCAAATCTCCTGCTCTGTGGTTTTATGCTTTAAAAGGAGCCTG
Source organism: Zapus hudsonius (assembly GCA_004024765.1). NCBI lineage: Eukaryota > Metazoa > Chordata > Mammalia > Rodentia > Dipodidae > Zapus > Zapus hudsonius. Next base: position 18,488 of record PVHP010015801.1, on the reverse strand, counting down.
CGAGCCCCACTCAGGGTCGCCTTCTTGCTAGAAGGTTGACCCCAGCATGCTGGTTTGCTATCTCGAGAAACAAATGCTCTTGCTTTTGCATACGTGAGTGGTGGTCTTCACTGGGACGATTTGTGGACCCCAACAGTTCCAAGTCAACAGGATGAGAGACCCGCTTCTCAGTTCTGCACAGAAGACGGGTCCAATTTCCCCTCTCTCGCTGCTTCAGGGCCGCCTCCCCTTACCCGGCTTGCATTGCCACCCCTCTTGCCACCATGGTCACACTCACACAGTGCACACTCACACACCTGAAACCAGCAACAGCAAGCATCTAGGGCTGTGTGTAAAGGGCAGTCCCAGGCATGACCCACTCCTTCAGATAGCTGCCAAGGACCTGACCATCTTCCCTGGAGCCAGGAGCCATGTGCTCCCCCCCCCCACCTGCTCCCAGCAAATGGGTACCAGGCCCATGATTACCTAAGGGTATGTTATACTCTAGCCAAAAATAAAACAGAAGGAGAGTTGCAAACTGTTCAATGCATATTTTATAGTTGATTCATCTTTCTTGTGACATAGCTTCTAAGAATAAGGTTTTCCCTTAGGAGAAAAAGGTGAAGCGAAAAATGCAAGGGAGAAAGAGACAAAAGCAACCAGCCTCATCTGCTGCTCCTTGGAGGCTAGACTTCTACAAGGATAAAAACAGCGTTTTACTCCAAGATTAGAGGTAAAAGCTGTAGAATGCAAATGCCTGTGAATTGCAGCAATGAAGCAGAAAGAATTTACATTACAGAATAACTTAAAGACTGTGCAGTCTGTGCCTCGTTTATTTCAAGTAACCACAAAGAGGTGGGGTGAGTGTGTGGGAAGGGATGGGGGAGTGATCTGTGTCTCACTCAAGTCTCATGGGCCCCTGAAGACCTCAGAAACTCCACCCGTTTACTCCCCAAGTGCAGAGCAATGGCTGATGTGGGAAGGACAAGGCAAAGCTCACTCTCTGTCTCTAGCCTGGTCTGTGGTCCACCTCTGGACCGTGGCAATCAAAGGAGAGGATAGGCTATACTCACAAAGCCCAGCTTTGAACACTCTGAATCCAAAGAGCTCCGAAATCAGGAACTTTGCTCTTGAAGCAGTTCTGAATTTTAGGGCATTTAGAATTTCCCATTTTCAGATGAAGGATGCTTAACCAGTTGCAAATGTTCCAAAATGCAAAGAAGTCTGATGTCTGAGACTTCTGGTCTCCAATATTTCAAAGAATGACAAACCTGCACGGGATTCCACATTTATTCTTGGCATCCCCTCATCTGGTTTCAGCTGTGATACATCTAGTACAATGGCTGAGTCCCTGTCATGAGGATGCACTTCTGTGTGGTTCTAGAACCTATCTATCCAAGTTAATAGAGACAAGGAAGAGTATTCGCAAACATGCTGGGAAGGTGGCTCAGTAGATAAAAGTGCTTGCCTTGCAAGCCAGAAGACCTGAGTCTGACCACCAGAACCCACACAAAGTTTCAGGTAGAGTGACGTAAGCTGGCAGTCCCAATGCTGGAGAGGTAGGGACAGGAGGAACCCTAGCGCTCACTGGCCAGCCAGGCTAGCTCACTTGGGAACTCAAAAAGAGGTAGGCAGTGTTCCTAAGGAATGACACCGGAGGTTGTCCTCTGGCTTCCATGTGCCCACACCTGCACACACATGTGAAAAAATAAAAAATAAATTTAAAAAAGGAAGAAAAAAAGAATATCCCCAAGGACTTTTACTGTTTTCTTTTCTGTAACTGGGTAAGAAGTTCCATCTCTGTTTTGAGGAAATTAGGGGGTTTCTCAGTCTAACAGGTGGTTTGCAGAAAGTAACCAGTCCTGGTTTTGCAACTAGATGACAAAGTTCTCACCTATAAATGTCACAGTTATATTAGGCGCCTACTGTATGTGCAGTGCTGACTGAGAACTGGGAACACTGAAACTGGTATAAAGGTATTTTAAAACATGGCATCAATACCGCCCCAAGGCATACAATGGAACAGGCTAGAAATGAAAGCTACTCAAGGACTTCCCATCCTGCACAATCCAGTGCCCAGTCCCCTCCAGATCTTACTTGAATGGGTTTGTGACAGTTTCAGGTAAGCTCCATAGAGGCCCTCCCCTTGAGTGGGAGGTGTCTAGCTAGAGCTCAAACCTAGACATTAACACTGATTGGTCAGGTATGAACCAACCTCCTGTCTCCCTGCTCAGCTGAGGCAGGAAATACTCACTGAACAGATAATTGTCTCTTCTTGCACATGGTGTCCTAGAAGAAGGGCCTCTGATTCTCTAGGGACCGGTAAGGTCTCCCCAGCCCCACACCACAGTCTAATGGCTTTGGTGAGGAGCTGGATTTCTCTTCTATATGAACCTTTCCTTCTCGTGATCTTTCCTTTTCCTGCTTGTTTAGCTGAACAGCATAGATTTTGTTAAAAAATCTCTCACATGTTCTCTCCACACTCGTGGCTGGACTGTTTCCCCATCTCTTTCCCAAATCCTCTGAACTGACTCTAATCTAGAATAAACGTGATAAGAGAATGCTCTCTGTCAAAATCGTCCAATTCTTTGGCATTTTGAGACATGAACTCTGGGGAAGTACAGCCGTGAAGCCCTGGGTGTTTGCCCGCTGTGCCCAGTCCCCATTACAGGTTCACCCTGCCCAGCTTGACCCGGTGCCCATGCCCCTGCAGATCTCAGCCTCAGCCAGCTAGTTAGCATGCTCCCTACTTTTCAGGCTTTCATTTAATGAATGCCTCTTAAAGGACCCAGGGGAACTGCCAGCCAGTCTTGTGAACAAGAAACCCTTTGACATGACCTCCTTTCTGCTCTGAAAAGGGCAGGGGGTCTTCAGATTATAAATCCAGCTTCCTTTTCTCTTAATGTAAATGCAGTCCCTTAATCCACTTCTTACTGACACAACCCTTAAGGAACAGAGCCAAGCTACTGCGCTTAGGAAAGAGGCTGGAAAGTTGAAAACAGACCACTGTGGCCCTAATGTGTCAAAAGCGTCCCACACTAGCTCCCTCCTATCGGCTCCATCCAGACAACAGACTGGGTAGAGACAGAGAATGCAGTCACAGAGAAAGATTACAGGGACCAAGAGGCTGCCTGGGCAAAACTAAAGGTAGGGGTGTGGGTGGGTGGGTGGGTGGGTGTGTGTGTGTGTGTGTGTGTGTGTGTGTGTGTGTGTGTGTGTGTGTGTGTGTGTGCACGCATGCGCAAGAGTGTGAACGTGGAGGCCAGAGGACAACCTAGATGTCATAGTTCCTTAGGCACTGTGACGATGGTCAATTTGACTAGATCCTGGATCAGCTAGGGGACAAATCCCTGGCAGGTCTGTGAAGAAGATTCCAGATTAGGTTACTTGAGGTGGGAAGACCCACTCTAAGAGTAGGCTGCAACATTCCATAGGCTGGGTCCCCAACTGAATAAAAAGAGAGCAAGCTGAACACTGGCCTTCATCTCTCTCTGCTTCCCCGCCACGATGCACTGTCTGCCCACGACTGTGAGCCACAGCAAGACCTCCCTTGAGCTGCTTCTTGCCAGGTAGGAAAGTAACAGAGGCATCGTCCACCTTTTCTGAGAAGGGTATCTCAAAACCTGGACCTCACCAAGAAGGCTGGACAGCAAACTCCAGGAATTCCACCCGTCTCTATCATGCTCCCCCCCTTTATTAGCATGGTTTTTGGGACTCAAACTCAGCTCTTCATGCTTGTAAGGCAACCGAGTTATCTTCCCAGCCTGTTGGAGGCACGTGAATGATTATGTTACACTTCAATGTTCACACATCCATTTCTCAGGGGTTTAGGAGAATACAGCACACTTGTGACTTCATGGACGGTGTTTTTAGGCACAGGTGGGTCCAGGTTTGGTGGGGGATGACTGAAGACTGGAAGGCAAAAACAGCTAGTAGCAGTATGCGGCAGACACCCACATTTCATAGGTGGGAGTGGGGGCTCAGTGAGGGGTGGAGCCACCTTCTGCCACTCCGCCAAGCCTGGTGGCTATGAGATCCTGACAGAGACCCTGATGTCACTTCCCTTTACCACTAAGCTTCCACCAGGAAAGAGGCCAAAACAGGGGTGTGGTGACCCAGGCCAAGCCTGCTATCTTAGCATCTGGAAAGTGACAGGAGGATCAGAACTTCAAGGTCACCCTTGGATACCTAGTGAATTTGAGACCATCCTGGGTTATATGAGACCTTGTCTCAAAAAGCCAAAAGAAAAATAAAATTTAAATAATACCACAGGCAAAATGTAGATGCAAGTTTTTGGAGTGTGTATTCATGTGTGTGAATGATGTCAGTGCTCACATTCTTTCTTGTTTGAGGCAGGGTTCAGGTTGGTAATCAGGCTATCTAGTCTGTGAGCTATGGGTTATTCTGTTCATTTCTGCCTGCCAGGATGAGAGGTGTAATAGCTTTCTTGCAAATTTCCAACATTTCCAGTAATTATTTAATAACCTGGGTGGGGGAAGGGGTGGATAACATCTCTGAGGCAAAATACCTGACCAAAGCAACTTACAGGAGGAAGGGTTTACTTGGGCTCACAGTTTGAGAGGGTACAGTCCATCATGGTGGGAGGCAGCTGGTCACATGGCAGCGGCAGTCAGGAAGCAGAGAGATCAGTGCCGGTGCTCAGCTCACTCTCTCCTTTTATTCAGCCCTGGACCCCATGGAACGGCATTACCTCCATGTAGGATGGGTCCTAGTGAACCTAACCTAGAAACTTTGTCTCCATGGTGACTCTAAATCCTATCAAGTTGACAACTGAGATTGACTACCACATCTGTCTACAAAAATCCCACTTGGTCAGTCCACATGAAGCAAGTGTAGGAGTCCACGGTGGGGTTGGGGGAGGGGTATCCGTGGAGAAGGCCCTGATATGCTGGGAGGGCGGGAAGGGAAAACACAGTTTAAGGCAGACCCACTTCTATGGGATAGTCACACTGTTTTCCTTCTATATGAAGAGAAGCACCTCCTCCTGCCAGGCTCTCACAGCTGGCACCAGAATGGACACCTTAAGTTGTGCAGGCGGGTGACGCTGCCCAGTACATGTACTTCTTTCTGCATCCTTCAAATGTGGCATATGTGGTGGGTTTATGGTAAAACCTAAACCATACCACTGTGCTGTGGGGAAATGGCAGCACAAGTCTAGGGCAAAAAAAAATTTCATCAAGTGCTTAATTTTCTGCAAAAGAATTCTGCTTCTGACTCTCCAGAGGTATTTAGAGGGGTTCTGCTCTTTGGAGCCCTAATTAATAGTAAATAGCACGTCTCTGGGACACCAGGAGAGCCACATAGGATCAGGCAGGCCACAGGCGTGTCCTCTGGTGCTGTTTGTTGTGCACTGGAGGAAGGCAGGCTCCAAATAAGACCTAATTTAATGTGCGAGGAAGCTCTCGCTGTTATCATGATTATATGCAGGAAAACAGCACGGCTTTGAATAGACTGAGAACAAATGTCTAAGGACTCAGCATGAGGACAGGCAAAAAGCCTGTGTGTGAACAGCCCTGGCCCCAGTACTGCTCCTCCCCTCCGGCGTTGTCATCTGGCCCTTTCTGGAGCTCTGTTCACATTTAATATTGTAGGCAAATGTGTTAAAAATGAGTGACCCATGTTCTTTTCCCAGCTCTGAAACTAACTTCTTATGGGCAAGTTTCCAAACTTCAGCTTCCTTATCTGTCAAGAGAGTCTCAAACTGTCCCATTAGAGCCAGGCATCGTGATGGTGGACACCTTTAACCCCAGCACTCGTGGGGCTGAGGTAGGAGGATGACTTGTATAGTTCTAGGCCAGCTTGTTGGAGTGAACTTTCTCGCTGCAGAAAAGAACCCGACCAAAAGCAGCTTGTGGAGGAAAGGGTTTAATTTGGCTTATGGACTCGAGGGGAAACTCTATGATGGCAGGAGAAATGATGGCATGAGCAGAGGGTGGACATTACTTCCGTCACAGCACTGCAAACAGTGGCAGGAAGGTGTGCCAAACACTGGCAAAGGGAAGCTGGCTTATAACCCCCATAAGCCCGCCCCCAACAACACACCTCCAACAAGGTTCCAATTTCAAAATTGCCATCAGCTGGGGATCGAGCATTCAGAACATATTTGTTTGTGGGGGACACCTGGGTGAAACCAGCACACTGCCTGATCTATAGAGTGAGACTGTCTCAAGAAACAAACACAAAAAACTAAGCCTTACAAAACCCGCCCTAGTATCTCAGTGGGGTGTTCACAGAAACAACTGAGATTTGTGTGGAGGCCAGAGGACAACCTTGACTTCTTTCCTCAGAAGCAATCCACCTTTTTTGGACAGGGTCTCTCAAATGTCTGGAACTTGCCCAGTAGCTTAGACTGGCTGGTCGGCGGGCCCCAGGGATCTGTCTCCACCTCCCAGCACTGCCATTACAGGTAGGCCATCACACCTAGCTTTGTCATGTGGGTACTGGGAACCAAACCCAAGTCCTCCTGGTTGTGAGGCAAGCACTTGCTTTACCTTCTGAGCCATCGCCCCTCCCCCAACACATGAGATTTAACAAAGTATTATCTTATGAAAGAGCTGTAAGCCCTCCAGCACATTCTCTCTCTCCCCTTTTCTCCCATTCACCCCTCCACTCCCAGAATGCATCTGAAGAGCTCTGCTCAGGCTCTGCTCCTGGCTGCCATGGGGCCCAATGCTGACCCAGGGATGCCATGCAGTGTAGAGCAGACCCTTCCCTCACCAAAGGTCCTCTCTCCTTGATGCTCCCCACTTGTGTGTGGTGGTGGGGGGGCAGGGAAGCCTGGGCTTGCTTCCACTGTGCCACACGGCAGTGATGGTGACCAATTTCGGGTTTCCAGCCCGAGTGCAAAAGCGCCCGTGCTAGGTAGGCTTTCCTCTGCAGAGCAGCCTGCCCGTGCCGTGGGCACCAATCCTCGCAGATCCGAATGATGGATGTGTCGCTTGGTAATAATGTGCAAAATCTCTCCCCTCGGAATTCCAAGTATCAGCAGCTGCTGTTGTAGGCTGGGACCTGACATGTGACAAACTAGGCCATTTAAAACACAAGGCTCTCTTCCCTCCCCTGTTCCTATGAGCACAAGAACCACCTTCTGAAGAGCAGACACAATCTCTGCTCCATCGAGGTGTTCAGATGGAGTCTGTGATTCCAGCACAGCCCGAGCTCCCTTCCAGGGACAGCTGACAGCCCGCTTCAGAGGAAGGGCTGAGTTATGAAAGGGAAGCTAAAAATACCCTCCCCCTTTCCTGTCCTCGAAATAAATCACATGCCTCCTGAAATTTTTTTCAGTTCATTCCTTGATTTCTTGAAAACATGAAGAAACAAAATAAAAGCCATCAGCTTAATTAGACAGAGCACATTTGAATTCAAGATGCTGCCAATTAGGATATTTAGAGAGGAAAAGCAGTTAAAGTCACTAATTGAAAAGTCCCAGTTTGAAAACAGGAACGATTAGAATTCACCGAGGTCTCACCCTGGTCAGTTATTTCGGTAAATGTGTGCAGGTGGTGGTGTTTTCTCAACATGCGTGCGAAGGCCAGAGAACAACCTTGGGTGTCATCCTCAGGAAGATCGTCTACTTTTCTTACACTGGCTGGGAGCTCACCACACAGGCTGGAGTGGGTGGCCAGTGAACCCCAGGGATCCTTCCTGTGCTGGGATTACAAGCGTGCACCACCACGGACATTTTTACATGGGTACCAGGGATCAAACAGTCCACATGCTTTTGCAGCAAGCACTTGTTAACCGAGATATCTCCTCAGCTCAGGAAATATTCCTGTGTGCTTTCCACATCCGTTCTCACCCCTCTCCCCACCAAGCCCAGTTCCCCAGCTCGACCCCATCACCAGGACAGAACCAGAACTAGCCAGGAAAGCACAGGAGAGCGAAGGAGACACAGCTTTGGGAAACAGCTGGAGACTTGGAACAAGAAAGGAAGAGATGGGCTGAGGGGAACCCGCAGCATGTAGCGGGTTAGAGGCAGGGCCCAGGGCCCCACCCCAGGATCACATGACATTCACTTAGCGCTTCTCCTCTACTCCCAGGTCATGGCTGCTGTTCACTGAAATGTCTCTGGTTCCCAAAATTCATGAGCTGAAGCCCTAATCACTCAAGTGGAGCATTTGGAAGGCGATTGGGCTATGGGAACAGTGCTCTAAAATGAGAGAGCAGGGCTGGGGAGATGGCTCAGTGAGGAAAGGCACTTGCTTGCAAAGCCTGCCAGCCTGAGTTCAGTTTCCTAGTATCCATGTAAAGCCAAATACACAACGTAGAACATGTATCTGGAATTCATCTGCAGTGGCAAGAGGCTCTGGTATGCATAGTCTCCTCACAAATAAAAATATTTTTTAAAAATTGAAAAAAAGCTGGAGGCAGAGGCAGGAGGATCGCTGTGAGTTTGAGGCCACCCTGAGACTACATAGTGAATTCCAGGTCAGCCTGGGCTAGAGAGAGACCCTACCTGGAAAAAACAAACAACAGAAACAACAACAACAAACCCAGAAACAAAAAAAAAAAAAATCACCAGAGATGTAGCTTGGGCTCTTTCTGCCACATGAGCGCAAAAGGAGGATCAGGTTGTCTCCAGCATGGAAGAGGCCCTTCCGGAACCCGACCATGCTGGCACCCTGACCTCAGGCTTCCAACCTCTCTAAGAGCGAGGGATGAATGCCTGCAGTGTTTGTGACAACAGCTGAAATACCTGCGCCAATGGCTAACTGTGGGATGTAATCTTGAAACACTTTCTTGCCTAGATATGTCACCCTGTCCCCCACCATCCAGGCAGCCCCCTTTGGAGGGACTCTGCATGGCATCTTTGTGTGTGTGTGTGTGTGTGTGTGTGTGTGTGTGTGTGTGTGTGTGTGTGTGGTGTGTATATATCTCCATGTTCACCATGTTCGTGAGTATGTGCGTGTATAAGCCATAGGTCAAAGACGGCTGTCTTTTATCATTTCTCAACTTTCCTTTTATGGGCTAGGGTTTCTAGCTGAACACAGAACTAACTGATTTAGCTACACTAGCTTAGTCAGCTAGCTGCAGAGATTCCCATCTCCACCTCTCCAGCACTGGGAATACAGGTGCGCACAACCACACCCAGCATTTTATGTGGGTTCTGGGGATCTGAACTCAGGTCCTCATGCCTGCATAGAGCACTTCACTCACTGAGCCATCCCCGAAGCCTTCTTCTGCTGGCAGATGACCACAGTGAGGTAAGGCATGCCAGTCAAAGTCTATTGGCATCCATCTTTACCAGCCATGCCAGGGCCTGATCTGTCCTGATCATGGAATGTTCTCAGTTTAGAAAGAGAAACCAACGCTATGCCAGCTTGAGGACCCAAGTTTTGATCGCCAGCACTTACATAAATGTCAAGTGTGGTGGCAGGTGCCCATATTCTCAGCATTGGGGAGAAAGAGACAGGGGATCCCTGGAGCTCACTGGCTATAACCTAGTTAGCCCAGTTGATGAGCTCTGGGTTGAGAGAGAGAGAGAGAGAGAGAGATAGATTATCTCACAAAATAAGGTGGAGAGTGACTGAGGTCTGGCCTCCACATGCATGTGCACACACATCAGACATACACAGACATGCAGAAACACAGAGAGAAAGAAAGACAGGAGCATGCAGTGCTTTCTAAATCCCAGCGCACCATGGGCAAGAGGAGGAAAGAAGCAGATAGATAGGCTGAAGAGACGTGTTTGCAATGCCTTACATCTAAGAGACACACAGGAATTCTTCAGGTTTACGGCAGCAGCTTGCCACAGCCCGGTTTGCTTGGATTCAACATGTATTCAGGTCACCTTCACACAGCATTAGCTCAGCTACCCACCAAGCCTCTAAACACCATATGTGCATGACTGCGGGCCTCAGGGTCTCCAGGAAAAACGTCATCAACGGAACCGAGCCTGCTGGTCAATGTGATGGTTCTGCTGCTGAAGCGTATGGAGGCAGCTCAGGGGCTCATGCTCAGCTCTACTTAGAGACCGGGAGAGGACGGAGGGGCTGGCTCCCTGCAGGTATTGCATCAGGGATGACTTTCCAGATGGTTCCAAACTCAGGAGGCATAGTTTGAACTTACTAGTTAATTGAACGTCAACAAGAATGACTCTAATAAGGACCCGAGTTCAATGCTAAAAGAACGCAACTGGATGTGATGGTGCATGCTTCTAATACCAGGACAGGGAGGTGGAGACAGGTGATCCTTGGGGCTCGCTGGCCAGATGGTCTAGCCTCAGTGACAAGCTCCAGTCCAATGAGAGACCCCTTCTCAAAGGAAGTGGATGGCATCATGTGTCTCCTGGCGCCCATATGCACCCATGTGCATGCATACCCCCATATGAGTGCACACACAAGAGTCTAATCTCAATATTTCTTCCTGCTTCTAAGAGTGTCTGATGCTCTTCATTTTCAGTGGCTGACTTCTATTCTGGTCAGCAGTAGTCTAGTTAAAAGACATTTCCAAGTCTCCCTAGCAACTTAGGTATGTTAGGTAACTCAGCATGTTTTCTGAGAGAGCTCTTTGGAGCGGCTGACCAGCGGGGAAGGCCCTCCCCTCTCTATTCTTCCCTTGTCCTTTTACATCTTAAGTGGACTGAAGCCCCAATAGCTGGAGTTCAGCACCTGTTTTGGATCAAGATGCAACTCAGGGTGAGGTCCTTTGTGAGGTAGAAGAACTTGAAGATGCAAACTACCCAAGCTCCTCAAAACAGGTCATTAGTGCAGCGGAGCTGCCTTAAGTGAGGGGGCCCTCGACTTATTCAAGAACTTCTTACTGTATCATCTCCTACTCACATCTGAATGCATTCCTAGCTTGAAGTGATTAACCTATACATTCTACTCTCTAATGTAAGAGTTTATGTCTCTACCTAGCCACATGGTTGAGTGACAGTCCTAACACCTCCAAGGCCATTTTGTATCAACAGATTATTCAGCCCTTCCCTATGTTTGCCTCTGACAACTTCTCACACCGTGACACTTACCTGGTCTGGCTGCAAACTAATTTTACACATTTTAAAACCAACCAACATTTCACTTTGCATCTCGGCATTTCCTGACATCCTCTGGAGGATGCCTATCACCACATCCCGATGTTCCCAAGTGCTGATTGTGCGGTGGCTCTGGCTGGTAACAAGGTCCCACCCTCTGTGGGAGCCCGCATGGGTCAGCCCAGGCTCTATGCGGCTCTCCTACATTCTCTCCATCTATGACAAGCAACCCTCGAGGTTGATCTTCCCTTCAGTCGGCACAAAGCAAAGTCTAACCCTCTGGATTTTATCCCCCCCTTCTGTGGCCCTGTGATTTTTCCCGATACACTGCCAGTGACTTTCACTTTCTTACTTTCGCACCCTGTACGTACACCGATGGATATTTACAGATGCTTGACCTTGTAGGTGTACATGGGGCCAGGGAGGTGGCCCCTGTGAAAGGAGTGCTTGCTGTACAAGCATGAGGGACTGAGAGGGCCTGAGTTCCTCAGCACACACGCCTGTGATCCAGTCCTGTAGGAAGCAGAGAAAGGAGAGTGGCTGGGACTTGCTGGTCAGCCAGCCTGACTGAAAATGGCAGTGAGAGACTCTGACTCAAGGGAACAAAACAGGAAAGAGACAGAGGACGACATCTGGCATTCTCTCTGTCCTCTGCACGTGTGCATGTGTGTGCATACACTGTACATTTCACACCACACCACACATGCCAATACAAACACACACGCATATGCATGTTTGTCTATATCCTGGTCTTTTCACTTTTTAAATTTTTTGGTTTTTCAAGGTAGGGTTTTGCTCTAACCCAGGCTGACCTAGAATTCACTATGTAGTTTCAGGATGGCCTTGAACTCACGGTGATCCTCCTGCCTCTGCCTCCTGAGTGCTGGGACTAAAGGCGTGCACCACACCCAGCTATGTCCTGATCTTTCATGTGGTGTCCTTGCCAGCCTCCACCTTGGTGGCAACATAAATGATCTCGCCCTGCATTCTGGACAGTCATCCCTGGTGACTTGTACCTTTAAACCTAGCTCATGTAAAGACCTGGTGCTCAGAGTGGCTCAGAAGTGAGGAGCTGCTATGGCTCATGACACTGCCATTTTCGCATGTATATTGGCACATGCAGGCATATCCATGTGTGAGAGGTTCAGTTAGGTGTCTTCCTCAATCATCCTCCACCTTATATTTAGGTGTGTGTGTGTGTGTGTGTGTGTGTGTGTGTGTGTGTGTGTGTGTGTGTGTGTGCAGGTACACATGTGCAGCCCAGGGGTTGATGCTATGTGTCCTCTTTTTTTATTACTAATTTCTTTTGAGACAGGGTCTCTCATTCAGCCCCGAGCTCACTGGCTAGGCTAGACTAGGCAGCCAGCAAGTCCTGGGAATCCCCTTCTATCCGCCTCCCAGCAGTGGGATTTCAGCCTCGTGCCACTATGTCTGGTGTTGTGGTTGGCATGGAAATGTCCTCCAGAGCCTCATGTGTTTGTGATTAAGTCACATACGTGGTCCCAGCTGGGAAAGCCTTTGGGAAGTGGACCCTTGCTGGAGGAGGTGTGTCATTGGGGCAGGGTTTGGGGTTTTCACAACCCAGCCCAGCTTGCTGGTGCTAGCCAGGCCACTCTCTTTCCTTCCTGCCAGCTCACGTGATGCTTGCTGTCTGCCCCTGCCATACTCTCCTCACCATGAGGAAGCTTCCACTTGAAACTGTAAGCTGAAATAAACCCTTTCCTTCCATAAACTGCTTCTGATTGGGTGTTTTGTCCCAGCAATGAGGTGGTAACTACTACACCATACCTGGCTTTTGCATGGGTGCTGGGGATGCAGACTCAGGTCCTCAAGCTCGTGTGGCAAGCACTTTACCTACAGAGCCACCCCCAGCCCTCTATCTCTACTTTTAACCCTTCACTCCCTCTGGATTGAATAGACATTGTTATACACATACTACCTTGTCAGAAATGTTTATTTTGATATCTGGTTTTGCCAGCTAAGGGAATGTAGGTTCTCCTGTTTAAAACTACTATTTAATACAAAATGCTATGCTAGTTAGGATGGGGGGAGGAAGAGGGGGTCTTCTAAAACGAGTGCTTCTCTGATGTCAGTCGCCCTGACATGAAGGCAAGCAGGAAGTGATGTCACCATGGTTCACAGGTGAGCTTTCTCAGAAAGCACAGTAATATTTACATGACCAGCAATGGCAGCAGAGTGTGAAATACACTTCGTGGGCTGCATGTGACAAGCGTCTGAGGGAGAGGTCCTGGTCAGCATCACAGATGGGCTTCTGTGAGGTCCTCGTCCATCAGGGAGGACAGGTGTGTCTCAGCAGTATTCTCACCCTGACTCTGATGTCCCTAGCATGCTGATTTGACCACCTTAAGGGTGAAGCGGAATTTTAATGACAGTATTAACTTTAGGGCCTTAAACGTCTTTTAACTCTGCTACCACACTAAGGCTGTCATCATTATTGTTTATTACCTGCTATCATTCAAAATTGTTCTGATTTGTAGTGGTTTGGCCCCTCCCACCTGTCTCATAAGTTGTGTCATTTGTAGTTTTTAAGATGTGGGCTCAGGCAGAGGCCATGACAAAGCAGAAGGAAGGGCTTGAGCAACCACTTCCAAGAGGATGTGGGCACCAAGAGCCAGCTCAAGGGACTTAAATGTGCCTTTGTAAAAAGTCAAGTCCAAAAAAATAAAGAATCATTTGCCTATATTTGACTGTTTTTAAAAATGTTTTTTAAAAATCTGCATTGTGTGGACACACCATTGCCTCCTGTCACTGCAAAGGGAACACCAGGCGCTCGTGTCACTTTTTGTGTCCAGCTTTATCCAAGTGGCTGCAGAGTGGAGCCTGGCCACCAAGGCTCTGTAAGCAAGTGCCTTTAACTGCGGAGCCATCTCCCCAGCCCTGCTTTTTTTTGAGACCGAGTCTCATGTATCCCAGACTGGCCTTGAACTCAACTACGTAGCTGAGAATGACCTTGAACTTTTGATCCTCTTACCTCCACCTTCTAAGTTCTGAGATTGAGGTGTGTTTCAGCACAGTGCCAGGGATGGAAATCAGGGCCTGGTACATACCAGGCAAGTGCTCTACTAATGAGATACATCCCCAGATGCCCGTTTGCCTTTTAACAACTGACATTTGGTCTTCCTAATGTCTTTGGTTCAGAAGGCCTAGAAAGGAGGGTTGGCTGAATCTAAGCAGATAAACAAATCCCTGGGCCTCTGAACTACTCACATTGAACACCTTCACTTTAATAGGCAGGTTACACCACCTCTCCCTGAGAAGCTGCTGGCATTAATGACTGTGTGTGGGGGGGAGGGGAGCCATTTTCCTCAGTGGTACCATCACTGACAAGTCACCCATGCTCCAGTAAACAGCCCCACACATACTCATAAAAGCAACTCCAATCAAATCAGCCACAAGAAAAGCCAGAAAGTATGAAGGGAACTAGTTGGAAAGGAGGAACTTAGAGGAAGATAAGAGACGGAAATGAAGGTGAACATAATCAAAATATACTATATGCACATAAGGAATTGCCAAAAAGAACACAAAGCCCAAAAAGACAGGTGACAAGGGAATGCTCCACGGGAACAGCGGGAGGGAGGTCCAGCAGGGTGGAGAAGCAGCAGTGCTTAGAAGGACAGTTCACTTGGGCCTGGCCTGAATTCCTCTCAGAGGCCAGACAAGCCTGCAGATCCCCAGCAGAAGTGTCTGCTTAGCTCTCCCAAGGAAGCTATGAATTTGTTTTTACTCAAATGTGGAAAGCACACTCAGGTCACAGTCACACACAATCAGGTGAGAGGCGTCTGAGCTGGAGACCCTGCCTTCGAGCTTAGGGATGGGCTAGAGGGTTGCTAAAGCTTGGATCCCAGCGACAGGATGGTGAATGCTATTCACCAGCTGGCTGTGGGGGTAAGAGTGGAACTTAACCTCGTGGGCACGGAGGGCAGGAACATGGTCACAAGGAAATCTTTTGATGAGGTTCATTTCCACAGCTAGTTTAATAAAGAGAACCTGACTGAAGAAAAATAAGATAGTAAGATAAAGAATTACGATCATCAGTTTCCAGGACAGCTCTTGTGTGTGTGCTGTGCATGTATGTGCGTTCATATGTGAATGGGCACATGCGTTGGCGTGTGTGCTCACACACTTGTGTGTGGAGGCCACAGTCTGACATAGGCTGTCTTCCTCAAGTGCTCTCCACTTTAGTTTTTGAGATCCCAATGATCCCAGAGCGCACTGACTTGACTTCAAAGCTGGTCAGCAAAGCCACAAGGATCCTCCTGCCCCACCTCCCTGCACTGGGGTCACAGGTGCAACACCACCTCACCCAGCTTTTATGTGGGTGCTGGGGATCCCAACACAGAGCTTCATGTATGCATGGCCAGCATTTTACCAACAGAGCCATCGTATCTCTCCATAGCTGACAGTGAAACTTTTTAGCTTTGATTCAATATAAGAGGAAGAAACAGAAGATTAGGGATGTAGCTTAGTGGTAGAGCACTGGCCCAGAATGTGCAAGCCCCTGAATTGAATCCCAGTACAATGAGAAGAAAATCAAGAGAGGAAGAACTTAGTCGGCTGACAATCCTTTAATGCAAGCAAAAACGAAGAGATGGTTATTTACTCACACAGATTGTGTGTGTGTGTGTGTGTGTGTGTGTGTGTGTGTGTGTTTGCATGTCAGTGTCTCTTCCCACTGCAAACACGAGACACTTTTACATCTTGTTTACATAGGTGGCTTGGGAATTAAACCTAGACCATCAGGCTTTGCAAGTAAGTGCCTTTAACCATCGAGCCATCTCCCCGGTCCCTTGGACTCACTTTTATCTCAACTGAAACCACAATGCCATCTCTAAAAATTTCTTCAGAGTTCTGTAAATATACAAATAGCTTTAGAGCAAGGTAAATGCAAACTGCATTTCTGTGAATTTCCCCATTATTTCAGTTGTCTTCACTAGGCATAATTTAATAGCATTTCTAGAACTCTTACTTTTATTAAATCCTTCTGCAGCTACAACCTAAGTATGTAGAGAAGTGACTACCTCGACTTCTGAAACGTGTATTCCATCAGCTTGAGTGCTGGTTAATAGAATTATGTAATCACAACACAGGTGTGTGTAAACAGTGTGGGAAGAACACACCCAGCATCTGATGTGTCACATGACCAGGGCTTTGAGAAGAGGGGAGCTCCATGAAAAGATCTTCTAGTCTACCCAGAATCTGCCAGTGCCACGGTTCTCAACGGCAGCATGCCTTATGCCCCCTGGAAAGCAGAGGCTGGAAAGGCCCACCTGCACCTGCTGCCCACCAACATCAGATCACTCCACATGCCAGATCCTGAGGCCCTATCCACCTTCACTGTGTCCAAAATCTTGGGGCCAGACACCTAGCTCTGAAGAGTCTATGTCACTCTGATATGGGTTATATTTAAAACCCACTGTCCAAGACTGGAGAGATAGCTCAGCAGTTAAATGCACTTGCCTGCAAAGCCTGGCAGCCTGGAAACAGTTCCCCAGTGGGCACGTAAAGCCAGACACACAAAGTGGCACATGCCTCTGGAATCTGACTGCAAGAATCCCTGGTGTGCCCCCTTTCCAAGAGTATGTGTGCTTGTGGAGGCCAGAGGACAACCGTGAGTGCCATTTCTCAGGTAACAGGTTCTCTCATTAGCCCGGAACTCACCCAGTTAGGCTAAACTGGCCAGTGAACCCCAGATCTCCTGTTTCCACCTCCCCCACACTGACTGCAAGCACGCTGCCATGCTCGGCTTTTGACAACAAGGCTTCTGGGGTTCAAAGCAGGTCCTCATGCTCACAAGGCAAGCCCTTTACTGATGAGTGATCTCCCAGCCCCTCCTGCAAACAAGCTCAGAGCCTCTGGCACACACGCCCAGCACCACTCCAGGACAAACATTTTCACATTCTTTTCCTTATTTCTATTGTCCTAGGACTTACTTGCTGCCAATGCCATACTTCTTTTCACAGATGACAAAACTTGATTGACAAAGGTTAAAGCCCATGGCCTAATGTCTCCCTAAGAACACAGACCAGAGATGCAATCCAACTATTTTTCCCCCTTTCAATAAACCAAGCTGAATTCTCATGGAGGGGAGTTGAAACAGACTTTATGCTTATTACATGGCTCCCTACCATTCAAATGTTCCCATTTTGCTCTCTTGAGGTTTTATTGTCGATCTCCTACAGCCAGAGCTTGGCTGGACAGAGGTGCACAAATGTAAGACCAGGAGACCCTTAGGAAGCCTGCAGTCAGTCCACCCATGCCGCCTGCTGGCAAGAATCTTGTCCACTTTAGACAGGCAGTTAGTTAACTGAACAACTTTCTCGGGGCCCCAGGTGCTGGTGGACTGCCCCTAACCTGAGTGTACCTGCAGGAAGCAATCTCTGAAGTCCTTATCCAGCAAGAAGGGAAGGCTACAAAGAGCTACAGCTGTCTCCTCCAAGGACAAAGGACTGTCCGCTGAGACGCCTGGGTCTACTGCTAAGTGGTGGTAGCTCCTCCGGTCAGATTCCCAGCAATATTCCTTCTCATTCTATCCCTGAAAGAACTAACTGGAAGAGCCAGTTGATCCAGGAAGAGCAAGTCACTGCAAGATAATAGAATATTCAGAACAAATACACAAGGTTCTGAAAGGCCCTGGGCAAACACTTGACAACTGTTTCATCTGGCCATTGTTAATTCATCACAGCTAAAGTGTAAACATATGGAGAAAGAACTAAGAAGCCAAGGGGAAAATGGGGCAGACAGGGAAGGAGGAGAGCAGGGGAGGGAAGGCAGTTGGAAAAGGCCAGGTAACTTTGACAGACAAAGAAAAGTCCAAGGGCCACAGCCACAAAAAGCCCCTTTCCTGTCCTCCACCTTGTGAAGAGGTGAGGGTGACAGGCAAGCACTCTGCAGACTGATCTACATGCCCGGCCCCACAGGCAGGGTCACCCTGAGACAACACAGTGAATTCCAGGACAGCCTGGGCTAGAGCAAGACCCTACCTTGAAAAACCAACCAAACAAAGCCTGTCCTCCCATCTTGCCTTTGAGTCTGTATTTCTCGTTCTCCCATTTCCTTGAACAGTAGGGAGGAGGAAGTGGGCAGACATGTCCTTGCCATGATCCAAATGCAGGTGGATTTTTAATATCTGATTCTTAGTAACAACAACTATTCTAAAGAACATAAATCTCAGGGGGATAGGGAGATGGCTCGGCGGGTAAAGTGCTTGCTGGGTGAGGATGATCAAGTCCTCAGTTTGAATCCCTAGCACTCACGTAAAAACTCAGTTGGGTGGCACATGACTGTAACCCCAGTGTTGGGGAGGCAGAGACAGGAGGATCCCTGGGGCTTGTTGGCTGCTAGTTTAGGCAAACTGGGGAGCTACGGGTTTAGTGAGAGACCCTGCCCTCAAAGAATGAGGTTGAGAATGACAGAGGGAGATATCTGACCCTGACCTCTGGGCTCCTCACGTGCACCCACATAGAACATGCATCCACATACCCCACTCCCCCCC
>PVHP010015800.1:9991-36956 GCA_004024765.1 Zapus hudsonius | reverse complement strand
TATTGCTGTTCCTGCCTTACAGATGAACAAATTATGGTTCAGAGAGGTTAAGAACATTTCCCAAGGCAGAAAGTAAATCACCATGCTAAGTTGCAAACAGGGCAGTCGTGTCTAAGTTTAGTCTTTACCACAATACACTGATATTGTTTAGGTTGAAAGTGATGCAAGACCAGTGGTGGAAACAATCCTATCTGGATTCCCAGGCCAAATACAGATGTACACAGAAAAATAGTTTTCTAATACTTGTAGAGAACACAGATGGATGGATGGATGGATGGATGGATGGATGGATGGATAGATGGGTTGATGGGTGGATGGATGGATGGATGGATGGATGGATGGATGGGTGGATGGGTGGATGGATGGGTGGATGGTGGATGGATGTATGGATGGCAGGATGGATGGACGGATGGGTGGATGGATGGATGGATGGGTGGGTGGGTGGATGGATTGACCTTAGTAAATTTGAGTTGAGCAGAGTCCAACTGAACTGGACAATGCCAACTTGAGGTAAGATAAATTGGAATGAAATTAAATCAAATTGAATTGATTACCAGAAAAACTCTACTGCAGTATCTATAACATCAAAATCTCTTGGGAGAATGGTGTGCTAAGTGTCAGAAAGTCAAGAAAGAAAAGACCTTACACAGAGAAAGTAGTAACTTGTGGCTTTACCTAGATTGTGGTCAGATCTGCCCCATGCTACCCTAAGAACAGCACAATGTAGCATTCTCAACCATAGTTGTATTAAGAACTTGAATTTGGACTAAATGCATTTTGCATTATGAAATAGCCATGAGCCTTTCGGGACCAGGAATGGCATGTTATAGTTTGAATGCAAAATGTCCCATTCAGGCTCATGTGTATGAGTGCTTGGTCCCTAGCTGGTCATGCTGTTTTGAGAGGTTGTACAACTTTTGGAACATGGGGTCTTCTAGGTGGAAGTAGGTCATGAGGGGTTGGCCTTGAAGGTTAAACCTGCCTCTGATTTTAATCTAGCATTCTCTGTTTCGGTTATTTCGACTGCCATGCCACGATGGAGCAAAAATCTCTGCAACTGCGAGCCAAGACAACCCTTTCATCACTCAAGTTGTTCTGTCAGGCATTCTGTCACAGAAGTGAGGAAAGTACCTAATCAAGGGAGGGGGTGCATTAAGGCAATGTTTGTAGGTTATACTTTTTTGGATAAAGAACTAGAGAGGTCTTTAGAAATCTCATTACTTGGTGGAAGTAGGTAGGGATTAGGTGGTCTTATTTACCCCTGCATTTTCAGAACATGTGGATGGTACATATTGATAAACAGATGGGTACCTGGATGGCTGGATTGCTGGATGGATGGACTTTGTACTGAGCAAAATGTCCACATAACCTTGGGGATCGAGCTCCATGTTTTCCAAGGCCCTAAAATCTATGGCCTCTTTCTTCTCTCCAGCTAGGTTCTTTCTTACTCCTTCCTGGTACTCTGGTCTTCTATTTGATATCCATTTTCATAAAGTTCCCTCTACCCTGGGACCTGACAGAAACTTATTTCTGCAGCCTGGATGCTCAACCCTCTCTTCTTTCTATTATTCTGTCCCATTATTCTCTTCGCTGTGCAGAGTCCTTTTAGTTTTATGTAATTTTGTCTTCTATTTTTGCTTTTGTTATCTGTGCTTTGGGTGTTTTATCCCAAAATATTATGGCCTATACTGATGTCTTGATGTGCTTTTGCTTTTTAAAAGAACTTTTATTTATTTATTTGTGAGGAGAGAGAGAGAGAGAGGAGAGAAAGAGTATATGGGTGTGCCAGGGCTTCTTGCCACTGCAAATGAACTCCAGATGCATGTGCCTCTTTGTGCATCTGGCTTTATATGGATAGTGAGAAATTAAACCCTGGCTGGCAGGCTTTGCAAGCAAGGGCCAATAACTACTGAGACATCTCCCCAGTCTCTTGAAGTGTCTTTCCATGTTTTCTTCTAGAAGGTTCTTAATTTCAGGTTTTACATGTAGGTCTTTGATTCATTTGTAGTTGACTTTTGTATAAATGAATGATATGGGTCAAATTTCATTCTTCTGCACAATTATATTGTTTTGCCAGCACCATTTATTAAAGAGACTGTCCTTTCTCCAATGACATAATGGCTTCCTTCGTTGAGATCCAGTTGGCTGTGGATTTGTGTGGGTTATTTGTTGGATCTCTGTTCTGTTGGCTTATGTGTCAGCTATTGTGCCTGGGCCATGCTGATCTCGTTATGGTAGCTTTGTATGGTGTTTTCAGACCAGGTATTTTGATGCCTCCAAATTCCTTCTCTTTGCTCAGAATTACTTTGAATATGTATATCTTCCACATGAACTTTGGAATTATGTTTTCTATTTCTACAAATGATACCATTTTTTTGTTTTGTTTTGTTTTGTTTTGAGACATGGATAGAGTCATATAGCCTCAGCCTGTGCTCAGATAAACAGGTGTGTGCCACTACGTCCACTTTGGCCATTAGCATTTTAATGCACTGAATCTCTAAGTTGCCCTGGATAATAAGGACAATTTGACCAACATTAATTCTTCAAGTACTTGAACATGAGAGGTCTCTTCATTTATTTCTGTCCTTTATTCCTTCCATCGATGTTTTGTAATTTTTATCATAGAGGTCATTCATTTCCTTTGTTAAATTTATTCCTAAGGGACTGGAGAGATGGTGCAGTGGTTAAAGGCACTTGCCTACAAAGCCTAGTGACCTGGGTTTGATTCCCTAGTACCTGTGTAAAGCCAGATGCACAAAGAGGCGCATGCATCTGGAGTTCATTTGCTGTGGGTAAAGGCCCTGGTGCACCTATTCTCTCTCTTTCCCTCCTCTCTGTCTCTCTCTGCTTGCAAACAAACAAACAAACAAACAAATAATTTTAAAACTACATGCTCAAAAATTATTCCTAGATAATTTTTGGTTTGTAATTATTACAAACAGGATTGTTTTCTTGATTTTTTTGAACAAGTTCTTTTGGTGTATGACAATACTTCCAATTAATATTTGTTGGTTTTATATCCTACAATCTAACTGAATTCATTTATCAGTTCTAATGTCTTTTGGTGGAGTCTTGGGCTCTTCTATATATAAAATCATATTATCTGCACACAGAGGTAAGTTGTGTTCCCCTCTTTCTGTTTGAATATCTTTTATTTCATTCTCTTGCCTAATTATTCTGGCTAAGACTTCCAGGATTCTTTTGAGGAAGTGTGTGTCCTTCTTTTATTCCAGATCACAGAGGAAATGCACCCAGCTTTTCTCTGTTCAGTATCACGATGGCAGTGGATTTGTCCTACATCGATACTGTTATGGTGTGGTACATACCTTTTAGACCAGTTAGTTCAGAATTTTCATCATGAAAGGCTGTGGAATTTTATTTCATACTTTTCTTGCATCTGTTGAGATCATTATGATTTTTCTTCAATCTATTGATGTAATGTATTGCATTTATTGATCTGAATGTTTCAAACCATCCTTGGATCTCTGGGATAAATCACTCTTCATAATAGTGGATGATCTTTTTGATGTGTTATTTCAAAAGGCCTATTGCTAGATCTAGTCTGTGGCTGAGGCTCTCAACTGCATTTTCTATTTGAGTCACTAAGTTCTTGAACTCCAGTACTTCTGTTTGGTTCTGTTCTATGATCTCTTGTCTCCTTGCTGACTTATTCATTCTTATCGTAAATCATTTTCTTAATATTTTCAGTTTTCTGTGTCCTATTGCATCTCATTGAATTTCCTTAAAATCATTTTTCTGAATCCTTTTTTGAACATTTATTTCATCAACTTCTTTTTCTGTGGAGTCTGTTGCTAGAGTTATTGGGTTTCTTTGGTATGAACTGCGTTTCTTGGGTCCCTATGTTGATATTTGTGCATCTGGCAAGTCAGCTGACACTACCAATTTTATAGGGTGACTTTCATAGTACAAGACCTTCTCCTGATAATGTACTTGTGGTGTTAGTTTGGTAGGTAGGGTATATTGGGTTTGGTTCTAGTTGGGCACCATGTCATCTCTGTATGGATTCTTACATTATATTCCGTGGCTGTGGATGCACTACAGGTAGCAGGGCATGCAACGTGTGGAGACTGGAAGGCACATGCCACAGGAGCTGCAGCCTGGTACGCTGCAGTGACCCTGCCCCTATGTAGCCAGAGAGACAGAGGTTTTGCTGCACCACACAATTGCAACTTGTGTGGGAGTGAGGCCAGGTTGTGGTGTGGTGCAGACATACTTGTCAGCTTCTGGTGGCTGATGGAGGTAGGCTCCCTAGGCTTGAGGTTCCCAACAGCTGCAGGATGCATCTGCCGCTGAAAGCTTACATGTCCATTATTCCAATGAGGGTTGCTGAGGGCCATGACTCATTTACATCATTCCCTTTGTGGAAAGGTCTTTCTAGATTCCATTCTTCTGGACAAGAGTGGTAGGGGACTTCCTCCAAGACACTTTGTCCCCATTTTTAAACCAGGCCATCAGGTCAGTGTTCCACAATTTCTCAGTCATGCCAGCACCCCTCCCTGAATATTCTAGGTAAATAGCTGCTGTTTATTCTTTGATCTTGATCCTCCTAGGGGTGGAAGCAATCCATCCTGTTCTCTAGGCAGCCACCATCTTTCTGGGCTCCAGGAGCCCAGGGCTTCAGAAAACTTTCCCTCCCTGGATCTTGGAATTCTCCTTGGAGGTCTGAGTTCCTACATAAAAAGTGGGAGGCCTGGCATGCCCATACTCACTCTATCTGTGTGTCTGTCTCTCTCTCTCATAAATAAATAAATACCTATTGTTAAACCATCTGACTACCTCAAGGGGCACTATTTAATAATCTCTGCTGAGCTCTTCAGCCTTTCTGAAACACTGCAGCTAATGTCACAAGAAACAGAGATAAGCTGCTCAGTAGAGTCCTACCCAAATTCCCAACTCACAGCAAAGGAAGCAAAATAAAATTATCCTAAGTTCTTCAATTTTTAAAAATTTATTGATTTACAAGGAGAATGGGAGAGAAACAGAGGATGGGTATTCCAGGGCTCTTGCTATCGCAAATGAACTCCAGACACATGCACCACTTTGTGCATCTGGCTTTATGGGGGTACCGGGGATTGGCCATCAGGCTTTGCAAACAGGTGACTTAACTGCTGAGCCATCCTTCCAGCCCCCAGTTCTTCAATTTTTAAGTAATTTGTTAAGCACAAGTAGATAATGGGAACAGTGTTATTCCGCAGACCTTAGGCAAGTTTGAGTGATAGAGAACCAAGTACATATCATTAGCTGACCCAGACATATTGTGAATGTGAAATAAGATAATACCACTATGCAGGAGAGAGTTCTGTCTCCAGACTAGACCTGTGGTCATTCTGAGCCCAGGGTTATGGGATTCTTGGTTTTCAAATATGTATATTTCATAAAACTATAGTCAGCATCTCAAATTTTATATTAATGTAACTAATATTTCCATATCAACCAACAATATTGAAGGGAGTTTAATAATTTATCTATAACATTATTTATACTCTATTAATAAAATATTAATCATTTTATTTTATAAGGGTCAGTATAATGAGATTTGGAATAAAAACAAATCCATTTTGAGGATTTTTATGTAACTGTGAGTATTATAACAGCTTTTTTTTAAATTAAAAAAAAAACAGCTTCTCTTGAATAGCCCCTCATTTTTCCCTCAGGGTGACGGTGGGCCTCCAGAAAAGTCTTCCTCACATCTGTAATCAGTTGGACACAGGAGTGCCATTCTAGGTGTGCAGAAAGACCCCACAAGGAGCTCAGCATGTGGTGCCGGTGAGATCCTGGCTGGGACCTTCTATCTGAGGGCCCTTATCATGCCATTTACCCTAAAGTTCACCTCAAATTGTGAGGCCTTAGTGTGTTTGTTTGGCACGTTTGGTCTCACTATGTAATTCATGCTGGTCTGGAACATGCAGGTGTATTCCAGACTGGCCTCAAACTCAGGGACCTCTAGCCTCTGCCTTACAGGCATGCGCTATGACATCTGGCTTGAGCATTTGGTTTTACATGACAAATAAGAGGAGTGAGAATCTCTTCCAAATGTACCTAAACTCTGAGGCTCTGGGTTGACAGGGGAGGGGGGAGAATTTGAAATTAGAACCTGAAAACAGAAATGACTCCACATTGTGGGTGTGATTATTGGATTTTGGCTACCAAGTCAGCAAATCTGAGAAGGCACACAGGAAGACTTCCCCAATAGATGCTGGAGAAATCGGCAGCTTTATAATTGGGAACCAGGAGGGTGAAAGCAGATTTCCTCCCCAGCACTACAATGTCTTTGTCCTTGGCTGCTCCGGGACGGAGTGTAGGATATAGATTATATTTTTTAATCACCTGTCTTGAGAGGAGATATAAACCTAATAGTCATAAAACTCTTTTGCCCAGGTATGTTTTATTAAGTCTAATAGCAAGGGAGGGTGGGTAAGATCCAAGAAGACCCCTGGTTTTCTGCCAGAAGCAAAGAGAAAGAAGAGAAACAAAGAGAAAGAAAAAGGAGGAGAGTCCTCCACAGTGGTCCAGAGGATATTTGCGAGGTCGGTGAAATGGCAGCCTTGAGGTTTTGATTTATGACCACATCTGTGCTTCGGCCAGTGCCCCAGCGAGGGATTGAGATGACACGGCCCCTGATTAGACAGCAAGGCTGGCAGGCTGGCCAGCGGAGGCTGGAGGATCAGGATCGATCCACACCTCATCACGGGGTCTGGAAGCAGCGGCTGAAAAGCCTTGAGGGCGAATTGAAAGAGAACAATGAGAGGAGTTTGATGGACTTCCGAGTCAAGACCAGGAGACTGGACAGCTGTCTTTAAACCTGTGTTTTTCAAAATTGCGGACTGTGACCAATTTGTGCGTCATAAAATCGATTCAATAGGTTGTGCCCCATGTCTGGGAAAAGTGAAAAAGGAAGTAAAGAGGTAAGAAAGGAAAGGGGACGGAAGGAAGGAAGAGTCTATTGGAAAGATAAGAGTAGTTGGGGACAAACTTAATAGATGTATGTGTGTGTGTGGACACATTTTTACAAACCATATGCAATAGAGAAAAGATAGTCTTACTGTAGATTGCATTCAGCAATGTTTGAAAGATGGCTACTTGCCAAGCAGCCCAGTCCCAGGAGTGGAACTGAGGTGTTCTGGCCAGATCTGCCTACAGCTAATGCGCTCCTGCCAAGGAATCCCTTGGAAATAAAAGGGGGGTGGAGGCCCAGGAGGGGGTGTCCTTTTTGCTTTGGCTTTTGTGCAAAAAAAAGGCCAGGTTTCTGAGCTCTTTGTAGCTTCTGAACGTTCGGCCACTTCAGAGAAAGTGACCACACACAGGCAGAGTTCAGACACCAAAGGAGCCGGGAAGTCAGAAACTAGCGGAAAATGATTTTTAGTAAGCTACTTTCCAGGCGTAGTGACAAATCAAGGGGGAAGCGTCTTCACAGGAAAAGACAAAATGTGGATAGGAGGAGCCGGTTCTGAGGAAACACAGATGTGACACTTCCAGCCTGTCTCCTGCCCCACATCCTTTCCTGCCCTGAGGGCCTGGCACTGGAGATGTGGGGCAGGAGACAAGCTGGAAGTGTCACATCTGTGTTTCCGTGGAGTTCTAGGGACTGCAAAGCTATGAAAAATTCAACTCCAAAAAGCCAAAGCAGGAAACAGATCTGACTTGGAAATACCTTTAGGAAAGAGAAGGAAGTGTTTGCTTCCTTCCAGGAAGAGGGCCTGGTGAGAGCTAAGGGCAGAGACAGGCAGAGGTGGGCATACATCACAGTATTACCATTTCTTTGGCTGTTTGGGGGGCACAGGGTAAGAGAGAAGCCCCCAAGTTGCTCTACTGGGCAGGGCTTGTTCAGTGATAACTCATGGTTTCCAGAGGAATCCTGCCTGCCTGAAGAATGGTGATTTGCAGTGGCTAGGTTGGTCTCTAACGTGCTTGAGATTAGGCTACCTCAGTTGGAAATGAGTCTTTCACTCCTGTTCACTGTCTACACCCCTTTCTCAGGTTCTCAGTTCCCCCAGATGAGATTTACCAATGAGGCTTGTGAAGACTACCTGCCAGGACCACGTGCAAGCACACTCACACCTACTCAATTTCCTAGATTGGTGGTGTCTGTTTGGAGCACTGGGTGGAGGGCACTGCCCTTTGCAAGGGGCGAGCTCTAGGTATGTAGTGGGTTGAATGAGAATCCCCCAAAAGATAGATCTCCTGAGCCTGTGAATGTAATTTTTTTAAAGCATCATGGCTGATGTAATTAAGTAAAATATTCTGAAATGAGATCACGCAGGTTGGGATGAGCTCTAAAGCTAAATGCAAATGTCCTTATAAAAGGAGATGATGAAAAAAGAAGGCACAGGCCAGCAGTGCCCATGGTCAACAGAAGCTAAGAAGAAGGAAGGCACGAAGTTTCCCTAGGGCCTCTGGAGGGAAGGAGGCTGTGCCATGACTTTGACAATGACCTTGACTTCAGACTTCTGGTCTCCTTAACATGAAACGATACATTTATGATTTTTAAAAAATCATACAGATGATGTGGAGGCCAAAGGATAACCTTGATTTTCAGCACCTGAGGAGTTTTATGGTTTGTTTTTTTGTTTTTGTTTTTTTGTTTTTGTTTTTTCGAGGTAGGGTCTTGCTCTAGTCCAGGCTGACCTGGACTTCACTATGAAGTCTCAGGGTGGCCTTGAACTCATGGCAATCCTCCTACCTCTGCCTCCCGAGTGCTGGGATTAAAGGCGTGCGCCACCATGCCCGGCTATGTTTTTTGAGACAGGGTCTCTCACTGGCCTGGAACTCACTAGACTTTCTGGCCAGCAAACCCCAGGCTCCTCCTGTCTCTGCCTTCCCAGTACTGGGATTATAAGTGTGCACTATTGTGCCTGGCTTTTTTCTTTTTAATGTGGAGTCTGGGGATCAAACGCAGGTCCTCATGCTTTCATGGGAAGCGCTTCACCCATTGAGTTATGTCTTCAGCCAAATTTATGAACTTTTTGGGAGCAGGTGTGTACACAAGGGCGTGCACATGCTTGGCACATGTGTGGAGGTCAGAGGACAAACTTGGATGTCCGTTCCTGCATTCCATCTTGAGACAGGTCTCTGATTTTTTTTTTTTTTTGATGTGTTGAGCTTCTTTGTTTTCCTGAATTTTTTAAGAAAACTTTTTTTGATTGCTTCCATAATTATAGACAAAAAGCTATTATGATTCCCTCCCCATCCTCCCTCATATCTCTTCCCTCTCTCGATTCGTCTCTGTTTTGTTTAGCTGTCATCATCTTTTCCTCCCATTTTGTGTAGGTATTATCAGGCACCTCGAGGTCACAAATATCAAAGCCATTTTGTGCGTGGAAGTTTGCATTGGAAGCGTCTTACCCTTCCTTTGGCTCTTACAATCTTTCCGCCACCTCCTCAGTAATAGACCCTGAGGTCTCTGTTTTTTCCAGCCAGATATTCTGCTATAATTTGTTACAGAAACTTGGGAAAGCACTGCAAAAACTAAGAGTCTGTCAAGCTGGGCATGGTAGTGCATCTGTGCAGTCCCAGCACTTGCAAGGCTGAGGCAGGAGGATTGCAGGTTTGAGGCCAATCTGGACTACATAGCAAGACCCTATCTCAAGCAAGCAAATAAGAACTATGAGTCTGTTGGTGAGATATTTGCTGACTTGGTGTCTAATTTCAGAAAGATTGAAACCTCAGTTTAAGGAGAAGACAAGAATTGCACTTCCAGGAGGACTGTTCAGCAAGGGGACCAAGCATTCGTTTGTGGCAGACTTAGAGCAAAGTGGTGTCTTCACTGGTATGTGTGTGACTCTGGTTAAATAAAAATGGTCAAACTAAGGATAATAAGGATATATAAAATATAAAAATAAAACTGGATCAGCAGCATGCATAACTGAAGGGACACGTTTCTTTAGAAGGATAAGCGCCATGTGTCAAATATCTCCCCTGTCATTATGTATGTACTGTCCGGCTACCACCTTGTAAGGCTAGTATTCCAGTTTGGGGTTCAGTAAAGCATGGAGCCAGCAGAAGAGCAGACCCATAACAAACACCATGCCCGCTCTTTCCCCAGAGCCACACCACTTCCCACACCCATGGCTTCGAAATCAATTTATTTGAGACATAATCGACATACAAACTGAAGTATTTAAAAGTGTACTGATCAATGAGTTTGGCATGTGCCTCCACACCATCATCACCATCGAGATGTGGCTTACCCATAATCCCACAGTGCTGAGCCTCCTCCGACTTTCCCTCCTGCCCAGTGCTCTCTGTCATGCCAGAGGTGAGCTGGTATTTTCTAGACTCTAGTATGAGCTCTTCCTTGTCTGAGGTCTTTATCTAACATGATTCTTTTGAGATTCATCCACGGTGCTGCGTGAGTCAGCACTCCACCTCTTTTTATTGGCTGTATAGTA
Organism: Zapus hudsonius; assembly: GCA_004024765.1. Classification (NCBI taxonomy): domain Eukaryota; kingdom Metazoa; phylum Chordata; class Mammalia; order Rodentia; family Dipodidae; genus Zapus; species Zapus hudsonius. Next base: position 26,547 of record PVHP010015800.1, on the reverse strand, counting down.
TTTCTGTGTGAATACGACACACATTGCTTATAGTTACTTGTGGATAGAAATTTAGACTGATTCTGTAATGGAAGATTAGGATATTGCTAAAAACACTACTGCAGGAATATTATTCAAATTTGGAAGATTACGGGCACAGAAACAGCAACATTTGAGGTCTGTGAACACAAGCTTAGGACAAGATAAGAAGTCTGAGAATGCTTGCTGTCACTCCTTTGTCTAGGTCTATGGGGGTTATCAGTACTTCCAGAAACCATTGTAAACCAAATGCAACTTGTGCCTTTAACTTGCTTTTGTGAACTGGTCCTGCCATTTGGCATGTGAATATGGCAAGCTTTCATCAAGAAAGAAGGTAGGGGAGGAGGTGAGAACAGAGGCTTATCTACATTTCTCCGCAACCCATTTTAAACTGAGCTCTCTTGGGTTCTACCTGACTTTATGTAAAACTCAAGTCAGAGGAAAAGATACCAAAACAAAACAGAGACTAACTGAGAGGGGGAGGAGATATGGGGAAGGAGGAGAGGGGAGGGAATCATAATGGTTTATGGTCTATAATTATGGAAACTACCAATAAAAGTTCAAGAAAAAACTGAAGGCAGCAGAACTGGTCTCCTCTGCCTTTACCTTCCCTTTCCTGTGACCAGCCCTACTTCATGTGTGCTCACTACTGGCCTTCCCAAACCAACAATCTTGAAAGTTCAGTCACACCCAACTGAAAGACAGTTAATAACATGCATATTCCCACATACATACTAGACTTTATGGAGCCTGGTGTTAATTAGACAACTCCTCATGTTATTGGATCCTTAAGGAAGGAAGATCCTTAAGGAAGGGTAGCTGCTGACCATTCTGGTACTTATCTTCTGGTGCACAAATACACTTACTCTGTTCAGTATGTCCTACAGGAGAACCAATTGTTGAGCTTTAGATACAATAAAGAAGTTCCAATGGGTTCTACTATTGTAGCAAAATGAGTGTGAGCTCACTGCCCCCCTCCCCTATATTCATTATTACATTCTTCAGGCCACAGATGGCCATGAGGTGAGCTTTGAAGTTCAGTGAGACAAAAGAAGTAATTGCTTTAACTGTAATAAGGAAATTAGGAGAGATAAGGCCGGAGAATACCTGGGGAGAATATCTGAATTTCCTGAAACCTATTGTAAATGTGTGAACTACTAGTTAATAGTAATTTGCATGTATAATGTCACATACCCTACTCTGTACTGACTATAAAATATCTTTGTAACTGGGGTCCGTGGCCAATGCTTCATTTATGCTTGGATCCCCGGGCCCGGGTGAAAATTAAACTCCCCTCTCCTCTTGCTGCAAAGGCTTTGTCTGTTTATTATGGGATATTTCTACAACACTACCAGCTGGCATTCTGAGCAGCAGTAAGGAGAGCTCTGATGGCTTTACTTCTTCTTAGAATAGCTGTTGTCAGCCTTTCAGTTCAAGTATTCCGGCGAGCATGGTAGACTATTAAATTGTGGTTTAAACTTAATTCATTATTTTTGTTTTTATAGAATTCTACCTTAAATTATTTTTTCTATGGTGAGGGAAATTTATTGATATGTTGTATAGTCCACCACATGAACTGTTTTCATGAATATTCCATGTGTCCATGACAAGAATATCTGTCTTGCAGTTGTTAGGTACATGTTTTATAAATGCCAATGAGATTAATTTTGTTTATTATTTATTTTAAGCATCCTATGTTCTTTAAAAATCTATTTGTAAGGAGGGAGAGAGAGAGAGAGAGAAAGAGAGAGAGAGAGAGAGAGAGAGAGAGAGAGAGAGAGAGAGAGAGAGAGAGAGAAAGGATGGACACACAAGGGCCTGTTGCTGCTGCAAATGAACTCCAGGCACATGTACCACTATGTGCATCTGGCTTTACGTGCATACTGGGGAGTTGAAGCTGGGTTCAGGCAAGTGTCTTAACAGCTGAGCCATCTCCCCAGCCCCCCTCTTTGTTTCTAATAATGCTTATCTTAAAATCAACTTTGTCTGGGCTTGTTTTCTGTTTGGGTTTACAATGTGGCAACCTGTATTTCTAGAGTTGATCATATTATTTCCCTTTCTACTTTCTCTCTCTCTCTCTCTCTCTCTCTCTCTCTCTCTCTCTGTCTAGTTTGTCGAGGTTTCTCTTTATAATGCAACCATGACACTCCTTTGAGAAAATGTTGAGGTCACTTTTACTTCTTAAAACTTTGTGGCTATTTTTGTGACAGCAGAGTTTTGCAGAAGTGACGGGTAGTAGAGTACTAAGATATACAGGATCCCTTGCCACAAGGACTAATACAGACAGCCCACGAAGGAGGATATACAACTGATCAGGGATGGGGAGGGGGGGAATTGGGGAAGTCGGGATAACAACGCATGGTTTGCCCACTAAATAATGTAATTCATTATGGACAATAAATATTAAAAAAAAAAATCAAACCAGGGCTAGAGAGATGGCTTAGCGATTAAGGCACTTGCCACCAGTGCCTAAGGCCCCCGGTTCAATTCCCAGTACCCACATAAGCCAGACCCACAAGGTGGTGACCCTGGTGCGTGCTCTCTCTCTCTCTCTTTCTCTCTCTCTCTCTCTCTCTCTCTCTCTCTCTCTCTCTCTCTCTCTTTCTCTCTCTCTCTGCTTGGAAAATGGAAAAAAAATCAACCCACATCTGTCTTGTTCTTTGGATGCAACCATGATTTGTGAAAGCCCAAACTGGCTCTCATGGAGAAAATACAGGGAAAGACAATCTTGGGAATTCTGGACAACAGCCCAAGTGAGTCATGACATAAACTGCACTCGTGTGACCATGCCCCTGTGACATTATCCCTCAGCTATTGAGTTCCTCTCAGCCTTAAAGTCATCCTGAGCCTTGAGATCCTTCCAGCCAGAGCAAAGACAATCGAGCAGCACTGGGCCTTGTCTAGTACCTGATTTTCAACATAAATTTTGGCTTCATCACATTGAATTTTGATGTATGGCAATAGAAATTGGAATGGTATAATGCTAAGTTTCTTATCATTTGTTAACTTTTGTATATATTTATTTTAAAACATATTCATTATAAATAGCACATAGACTTCAAATTGAATCTGATATTTTTGTCTTTTAGTTGGAATACTTTACTTTATCCAAATTTAATGTAATAACATATTTGAGTTTAAGTATATTGTTCTGCTTTTCTCTTGATATTTGTTAAGATTTTTTTTTCTGTATCATTTTCCTTTTTGACTTGGACTTCCCACCCAAATGTATAGTTTTAGATAACAATTCAAGGTCACTGTCATTGAATCAAAGCAAAGAAGAAAGACATAAATCATTGGTAAAAACTGTATGTACGAAAAAAATCTCTAGGTGTAGTTACTAACACATAAAGATTGTCTAGAATACAGAACTAGATCAGAAATCTATTATGTTTTAGAAATATATTTCCAAAGAAATTATGAGCTTTAAAGTGCTTTTGAGTAGTAAAAAAAATATGCTTTGAGCCACCCAATCCCCAAGGGCAGGACAGTGTACAGAAGCCATTCTGCCTTTAAGAAAGGCCTGCTTTCCACCCGTTTCACATGTGACAATGAAAGGTAATAAATAGTCAAGCTCCAGAAGGTAGACCTTGCAGCCAAAGAGGATGCCAGGTAAGAGAGGTCCTCACAGAAGCCATGTTTGCATTACACAAGACTTCCCCACATCTGTGGCAGCCATGCTCACCAACGACAGGACTGCCATATCTCCCATTTCTCCTTTTATAGGTTGGGAGCTTTGTGTCAGTTATCCTGGTCTGGGCCGTGAGGTTTTTCCATTCAGGCCTGGGATGCAGGAAGCACCCCTTAGAGAACCTGGCTTTGAACTATATCCTGCAGTTGCTTAAGAGGATTTGGAGCTATCCACCTTGAGAGGCAGGAAGAAGAAGTGTTCTGTGTAGGGAGACAAAGATATGTGAGTAGACTTCCTGTGCATCCAACTCATTTCCTCTTTTTCTTATCCATGGGCCTTATTTCCTATCCTCCCTTGCAAGGAAGAATGGTCTTGCTGAGTTCTAGCCAAGGAACCAAGAGCAGAAGGGATGTGGCCATTTTTTGGAAAAATGTCCTGGGAGAGTCTCCTGCTGTCTATCCTTTTGTCTGGATGCAGCTGAGCACAGTGACTTCGGAAGCCATGATTTTACTGGTAGACTCAGGACACTCACCTGAGTCCCACTCAGGTGCTTGTCTTGGGACTTATCTGAGTAAGACCTACGCATCTACACCTGTTTGGTGTAACGGCTGGCATCACTGTAAGTGGTATCCAAGGCTGTCACACCCTAACCCCACCCAAGGCTACTGTTTCCTTAGTCAGAAGATTATGAATGGGGACTGAATACACTTTAACTCTCCCAATCCTGACAGTTTGTCTCAGCGGAGACATAATGCTGAGTTTATTATTTAGTTAGTTCGTTTTTTTCAAAGCAGGGTCTCACTCTAGCTTTGGCTGGCCTGAAACTCACTCTGTAACCCTCTGCTCGCCTCAACTCCTGTCAATCCTCCCACCTCAGCCTCCTAAGGGCTGGGACTAAAGGTGTGAGCCACCACACCCAACCAATGCTAAATTTTAAAGACAGCTCTCCAAGCTGTATCTGAGCCAAGTGCCTGATCCATGAGCACCTACTCAGGCTCCATCTTCCTCTGGAGGATCCCCTTGAATCCTGAGAAGCAGGAGTCAGGAGACTTCAGGAGTAGAGATGCTGGAGTCGAGCAGAGCCAGACATCCTAAGTCAAGGTTCCCAGGGCTGAGGGCACCCTCAGAGGTCCAGTGCAAGTGAACATACTGGAAGGTTCTAGGTTCAGTCCCCAACATAGAGATGCCTGGGACACCCTCGTTAGACCTTTCCTTCCCTTCGCACTGACAAGGAGCTGCAGGCTCAAGTCACAGAGCTATACTAGAGGCCAGGACCCTGCGCTCCTTTCTAGCAGAAGAGGCGTATATGCTCGTGTTAGCAGGTAATGACGCGTGGCATTTCTTTTGTCTCAGGAGCTTTCTTTAACAATTCATGCCAATATGTTGTTATTTATCCTCCCGTATCATCGGTGCTCTTAGTGGAAAAGAAAGTTTTAAATCATTTGTCGCAAAATGAAGAGGAAGATGCTTATCCACCCCTTGGCACTCGGTCACTTGCCCCAAGGCATGTTTATCATCGACTGAACAACAGCTCTGTCATGGGTGTCACTAGCAGCATCTCTTCTCTGACACTCTCTGGCCTCTCATCCCCCACAGCCAGTCCCAGTCCTAGGGCATCCATGTGCCAGGGTCTCCCTTGGCCCACCGCCCCACACACCCTGGAGCCAACACTGCAGGGTTATGCCTCAGTGCAATCCATCTTGTCCAGAAAGAATGGCGCCTGATGGTGCTCAGCAGTGTTGCCGAGTGAGTATGCTTAGGTGGGGGCTGTGTGCTTTGGGGGGCCCCCTCCTTACCATCCTCCCAACCCCCCTCTGGCCACCGCAGAGCACTTACTGGCTGGGGGAAGGGCTCCGGAGGTATCGGGCCTGCACTGCCCTCACGTCCGCTTCATCCTCCTCCGTGGGAACTACCTGCTCCTCCTCTGGGTCTCCTCCGGTCGCCATGACAGCCTGTCAGCCCCTGTCAGTTTGGCAGGATAAGGGTAGTTAGGGACTCAGGTTCCAGAGGCTCTGGAGAGGGGAGGGGTATGTCACCAATGTCACCTTGGTGGAGCCAGGCGTAAGGGAGGCCACACATGCTAATATCCCAGTGGGTAAAGGACCCACAGCTGAAAGCCCAGGAGGACCTGGCCCAGCCATTGTTAACCACAGAGACCATGAAGTGACACTGTTTAAGAAGTGACAACTTGGCTTTTTTCACAGATGCCAGCCAGGGAGCACTGAGGGACCCAGTTTACCTTAGCTGTAGTGGGAGAGGCTGCCTATATAACCCCCTTTCCCCACCCCACCGTTCACGAATGTGCTCAGCTTTTGTCTCTGTGGGGATGTGCAGCCAGCCAACCCTCTTCAGTGAATCTTACCAAGGCCATGGCTGTCAGGGCTTTTGGCCCTAGTGCCATCCCACAGCCTATTAAAGGCACATGAAGGCCCAGGCAGCTGGCCATAGACATCATGGCAGGGACATGACACCCAGGGCAAGAACTGTTACCCTTTAGCTTGAAGTCCCACCTCACCAGGATACATTGAGGATACAAGGCCACTTACCTTGGTCTGTATGTCCACACCAAGGGCCCAGGACCCCAATGGCCAGAAGCTCTGACTAGTGAGAGGAAACCAAGCACTGTCCTCTCTTTAGGACTTCTCGAGGGGCAGGGCAGCTGTTAACAAGAAACCTTAGCCACTCTCTAAATTTAGCCTCTGGCCCCATAGGCTGGTAGATTTCTGGGAGGAAGGAATGCAAGGTCTGGACCCAGCCCGGAAAGCAGGCTTCACTTAACTCTTTCCCTCCTGGCTGATTCTCGAGACTGATGTTAAACAGGGAAGGCAGAAGAGGTTCACATTTGACGGATGGGAATACCTAAAGAAACAGTGTCCTCGGGGTAGTCTCCCCATACCCTCCTGTCTGTGACATGACTTCCAGAACATGGTCTAATTCAACACACCTAGAAGAATAAACACGCTTACCTCAGTTGCACCACATTTTGGAGAAGTCTAGGAAAGAAAAATAACCAGCTCTACAGAGCAGGCAGGTCCATTGATAGATAGATAGGTAGATAGATAGATGATAGATAGATAGATAGATAGATATCAGAAAGCACTATGCTATGTTTAAAGAGAAGTCATTGCTTGTGACCAGCATGACATTTTAACATCAATGTCTGAGGACCATAAGGCTGGTAAGCTGTGTTTCCTCTACATACCCCATCTTCCTGGTGATGGTCCTTGGCAATCGTGGGTAGCATAAAAATTCCGTGAGCTTTATAAACGTCAAACCCTCTCATGACCCACCTGTCTCACAGTGCCCACTCTGATAGCGTCACTCTGGTCAAAGGGAAGCCTAGGAACCCAACCGTTCTCTCCTCTCATCCCACACGTTCATGTTTCCATTAGGTTGTCTCCATATTTTCAAATATTTATTGATTACCTATTATTCACCAAGCACTGTACTGGACTGAAGTTAGTAAGACACATGGCTCAAAGTTGCCTGTTTTCCTAGTTGACGGAGCAGGGCCCAATGCAGTATCATTAGAAATTGGCTGAATGAATGAATGAGCTCACAGTTTATTAGGAGGAATGAGACAAAGACCAAAAATAGCTCACGTGTAAGACAGAATATAGTTCAGTTCCTAAAAGAACCCCAAAGTGCTGTACTGAATCAAGGGAGGAAGAGAGCCATAACTGAGGTTGTTGGGAAAGGCTTCAGGAAGAAATGGTGATATATGAACCTTGAAAGGAACAGTTAGATCAAAACACCATTAGAACAGAGGAATGGGGAACTGCAGAGAGAACAGCACCAACATTGCTCTGGGGTAGGAAAGCTGAGTTCTGACTGTGAGGAGAGGCGGCAGTACAGTCAGGACATATGTCACATATTCTGGAAGATAAATACTAGAGCACCTTATGGACCCATTTAAGGACAGAGTCAGTGAGAGGACCTGAGTAGAGAAATGACATCAGAGGAACTGTGTTGGACAGACTAATTTGGCAATGGTGTTATAAAATGTTGCTCTGAAAAATTATTACAGACAATATGAGATTTCAATAAGGTGATTATGCATAATGTAACAAGTAGAAAACAATAACATGTTTATGTCAACAAAGATGTATTAAAATAATTTACATAGGAAATTCTGAATTCAAAATATAAAAAATTCTTGGGCAAAGCATTTGCAATACTTACTACACCCTAAAGTTGGTTTCCCTAACGTACAAAGAGCCAAAAGAAACCGATGAGCTAAAGACCAACAGCTGAATAGAAGTGTGGGCAGACTCAGAAAATGTAATATACAATGGAGTATTATTTCTGATTCAACAAGAGTTTATAGTGCTGTATGTATGAATATAGAAAAGACCATAATATTTTGTTAAGTGAAAAAATTTTTAAATACATGGAACAGTAGACATGACATAATATCATTGGTGCATTTTTCATCACAGACAGAATATTTATGGAAGAAACTGCAAACAGCGGCTCTCCTGGAGCGTTGTTTCCTCACAGCATTGGTAACTCTTTAAGGAGATGATGAACATGGTGATTTGCTTGGGGCTGAGGGGTTCCCAGGACACAGGAGTTTGGGGTTGAAAACTGGTACCAACCCAGGAAAACAGACACAAAACAGGTCACATTAGCTCCAAGAATATCTTCTTGTTTCTTGTCTATTTGCTACTTTCCCAGGAGGACAAGGACTTCCTGTCTTCTCCATACCCACTTCTTTGTCATGGCGTGGTGGGCATCAAAGAAGGGGGGAGGGGTAGATAGGCAGGTCATACCAGGTCTGGAGGTGTTTCAGCAAAGGGGGGGCAACACCCTTCTTTTACTAGCTTAGAACCCTGCCTTTGAGATAGGCCTCGTTTTTATTACAAGGCAATAACTTGCTGCCAGCTATGCGAGGCCCACACCTAGTGAGAGAGGCTCAGGACTTTGCACTTCTGCTAAATAGGGGGAAGGCAATGGAGGTGGGGAAGACTCCCATTGGGATCTTTGGAGGAGTAGGTGGAGTGTGAGCCAACCCCCAGGTGAGCTCACCTGCCAGTCCAGCAGAGGGGTGGAGCATCTGGGCCAGGTCTGGCTGAGGTGGGCCGCAGGCGAACCGCAGGGACCTATGGCTGAGCAGGGCCAGAGGCTGCTGTAGTTTTAACCAGTCTGGCTATCCCTGGCCATTGTCTGCTAGCCCAGAGAAGGAGCCAAGCCATGCTGGGGAGGATGCGTCCTGCGTTGTGGATGCTTTGTGCAGGTGAGTGGGTTCCTTCCCTGTCCAGCACCCAGGGATGGGAGAGACAAATAGGTGAGGGCCAAGGGAGAGGCCTCCCAGTGCTGACTCCCCCAGTATTGGCCTCTGTAGCATTGTTGCATCCCACTGGGCAGAACTACACATTCTTTTGCTTGTGGGACATGCCAGTGACAGATCAGAGGGGTTCACATTTGTGTATTAGTAACTAAACTCGCAGCTCACTGCTGGAATAGAGAATGCAAATGTCAGACACAAGATCTGAGAGGGGAGATGAAGTATTTGAAATCAGGATTGTTCCAGAAAATCCAGAATGTGGTCCTAGACATATTTACTACCTGTGGGTTTCACTGTTGCCATCCCTGGCATCTGTAGGGAAATTGAGGCAGAAGGACAGTACAACTTCCTCAATATCGCACACAGAGCAACAATAGAAAGGCCCTTTCCAAGGCTGAAGGTCTTCAGCTCTTCCCTGTTTGAGGCATTGAAATCTCTGAAGCAGGGAAGTCCCTCTTCCAAAGTAGAAATCTAGTTCTAAAGTGCTAAATAGTAGCTGTGTGAGGCTTGGAGGAGTGAGAGTCGGGATAGAAGTTTCGGCATCCGGATTTCTGATTCTAGAAGGAACAGAACGGAGGAAAGGTAGTTGATAGATGGAGTTTGAGAAATGTTAGGAGTCTTTGGTTCAGTGGCCATTGGCTTGTAACTCAGAAACTTTTGTGGGCTTCCAGGATCGGCATGATAGGGAGGAAGTGAGAACATATACGGGAAACTCGGGAGCCTCAAGCCTGGGGAAGCAGAGTCCAGGAGACTTTGGGTTGAGCTTTCTTCAGCAATGCTGATGAGCACAGGAGTACCATGGCCACCACCCAGAATGATCCTCACAGACCCCCAGGCTTCCTCTCCTGCCCTACCTCTGAAACTGGCTTCGGTGGCTTTGAGTGAGCTAGCCTTCTGGGGAAGGAGGGACCACATGCAATAGCTTGGAAATGGACCTGGAAGAGGTTAGTTGGGTTGTTTCGGGTTCTAAGAGTCACCAGGATGCCTGATCATCAGCTTAGATGGCCTGGTTGGCTTCCTCCCTCATCTACACAGCTCCTGACTGGCACATTGTGTCGGCCCCTAGGAATGAGGAGCCTGGATTCAGTAGCATGGAAGATGCCTGGGCCCCAAGAGAGGGAGGCTGAGAGAAAGGACCAGGCTCTCCTTGAGTCAGTGATTCTGTGACCACCGTGAGCTGGAACTCTCTCCCTTGCTCCTCTCCCCAACACACAGCCCTCCATTCTGTAGCCTGTTACTAAGCCATGTGTGCATAAAGAGGTAAAGTTGGCTTAGGGGAAAGCTGAGAACACAGCGACCTGCTTGCCCAGCTTAGAATGAGAAACTGGCTCACTCTTCCTGTAAGGCACGCGACCCCTGGATGAACTCATCCTGCAGAACTAGTTCTGGGGCATGTTTCCTCAGACATTGATAAGTATCCTCTGCCCTCTCCCTTTCCCTCTCTCCCCCAGCCAGCTCAGCTCAGCATCATGTGACCGGCAGCTTTCCTCCACCACTGTGCTACCTCCAACAGTGAAGGGTCAGAGTGGTGGCTGAAGGAAGCTGAAGGGAATATAGTGGCCACTTCCAGGCATCTGGGTAGAATTTGCCACATGGAAACTTTTCATGGTAAAATTGCCATCACCAATGAGGAGTATGGAAAGTCTTCTAAGATCTAACCTAAAAGCAGCCAGGCAACAATCTCCACACCTGAGGGGAGCACCATCTCCTGCTGGCACACAGGCCAGGCCTAGGCAGGAACAAGGGAGTTAGGGAGAGCTACTTGGAGGAGGTGGAGCTTAAACTGACTCATTCCCTCCTTTTCTCCATTTGATTATGCCCACCACAGATTCTGCTGCTGTGTGGGAGGGAGACACCAAGCTGGCGAGGTTGCCCCAGGCTCATTGGGCTTTGGGAAAGCAGAAGATCTCTATCATATAAGGGTATATGGAGGTGGAAGTAAGTTGGCCTGCTTCTTACTTTCATGATGATGATTCTAAATCACAGCTCCCCAGCAGGGAGCCCCCCCCCAACCTGGTCACAAGTGCATGAGGTGAGAGGACGGTCCTGGCACTGTTTTGCAACTCACATGAATAAATGCTGGCAAATTGAAGTTTCCTTGTCTGTAAAGGAAACTAGCAGAAGCTAATTTACAATGTATAAACTGTCCACCATGCCCACTAGCGTTAATATGGTATCACTGAATTTGCATATGTAAAGATCTTACCACAGTGCTTGGCACATAAGTAGTCTGTGGAAAGCTAATTATTGTTATTGCTTTTATATTTAGAGTGAGCAAGTGTAGGTACAGGAATTTAATGAGACTTTAGTGACCGATGATCTGAGAGCTCTAATTTGGCCAAAATGTGCCATGGAAATGAGTCAGGAGTCAGACATCACTGTGGATGAGTCTCAAGTTATCACCAAAAAAGCCACCATGTGCCTGACCACTTTCAAAGGCTCCTAGAGAAAGGTTCTTCCACTAGAGAAAAATTTTCAGCCACCAGACTCCATGAGAGATTCCTTGTGATGGAAGAAGGTACCGGTGGCGAATGAAATGGAGCCTGAAGGAAAGCTCCATCAACTCTGCCCAGAGCCAGGGAAATCCTGAAAGACCTGACAACACATTTATCCTCCCCCCAGCCCCCCCAACACAAGTGCATGCACCCTAGAACTACAGGGAGTTTCTATGTTTTTCAATGTTAAATTAGAAAAACTTAGGAAAATACTTCTTTATTCAAAGTAAAGGAACTCATCATTGCAGATTGTGCCAGATGAGAGACATTATCTGAGTTTCAGTGGCTCATGGCTGCTTAATCCATGGTGAGATATTATATTTTCACTTGCTGGCTTGTTGAGGCTGATTCTGTCACATTAGAGTCTTTGTCACAGGCACAGTCCCCAGCAGGGTGCTTTTCCCTGTGTGTGCTGCTTTCTGTTTTCCACTCTGAAGTGCCAAGTTCCTGTTGGTTTCACTGGCCAGGCACCTCCCTGGGTTTTGCTCTGTCAGAGGGGCCTGTCTGAGTCCAGGCTGGTCAGTGTGCAAGGCTCAGTGTCAGACATGCACCTCTGATGAGAATCAGATCAGAGAGCGCTTTTCCTGTGCCTGGTGACCTGTGTTTGGGCCAGAGCCAAGAGACCGCAGCCTGCAAGTGCAGGGCAGGCAGTTTGTCCTCCATCTGCTCAGGGATCTGGGTCCCATCACCACTTTCCTGCTTAAGGCCTGCCTCCCGTCTGGTCCCTGGGCACCACCTGCTGGCACTTGAGCACCAGTCAGAAACCAGTGCTCACAGATGAACCACATGGTCTGCTTGTCAGAATGACTGCGTCAGTCCCAGCCCTGGAGGAAAAAGGATGTGAGGGCTGCTCAGCCTAAGAGAGAGGCAAGGAGAGACAGCAGAGTCATGAAGGGCCAGACCCCCTCATACCTTCTGGATCAGAACCTAAGCAGATAAGATCTGAGCTTCTTTCTAATATTTTAAAATTACCATTGTCATTCTGATGCACAGTCTAGGATTAAAAGTACAAATTGGAGCTTGAAGAAATGTAAGCGTAATGATCAGTCACCCCTGTGTGTGGCATTAAACTCAATTTTGTATCATTTGGTTGCTTTCCTGAGTTCCTGTCCAACCCCTGTTTTGGACTCAGGGAACCCAGTTACATGTATTGTCACACTTCAGTGCACACACACCCTAAAGGTCACCCAGGATCTTGCTAACTGCAGACTGATTCGGAAGGTCCAGGGCAGGGTCTGAGGTTCTGTGATTTCTAACAAGCTGCTGGACCAGGGACCACAGTTTGAGAAGGGCCGCTCTAGGCAAGAACTGGTTCGTGGACACAGCTGTGATACTACTCACCATGCCCTTCAGATGGAAGCTCAGGGCTTCTAGGTCACCCCACCATGCTACTGATGTGCTGCTGGTTGTCAGGAGGCTGGGACCAGCGTGCATGGTCCAGTGTGTGCTAGTACTCTGAGCAGTGTTTGATTCTGCACATCCTTCCCTTGGTCCTGAGATGCTCTGTTCTATGACACATCCTGTCTTCATTCCCCTCCATCAGCACCCCTGATCCTTCCAAACCTCCTTTGCACAAGCTCTATTGTCCTCTGCCCTACCACGAGGTGTCAGAGTGCCTCTTGCTCAGTCCTAGACTTCCCTCCACCATCACTCCATATCCACACCCAAAGTGCTAGTGGACAATCATTCATTCCCAGCCGATTTGAAAATGGCTTTCTTCGAACTCCACCTCTGAGCTAGAGTCTCATAAGGCCAAAAGACACATGACTTCCCAATTTAAAGATCTTAAGATATTTCAAACTCACAACCTAAAATCAAGCTTATAATCTTGATTCTCTTAGCCTAGGTCCTTCCCAGTGATCTCTGTCTAAATAAGTCATACCTCGTCCACCTGGGAATGGAAAGCAGAGACCTAGCTAGGATGGGTTACATGGTTTTTTATTGCTGTATAAGAAACCATCCTGATTTTGCTGACTTAGAATTTGAAATTGAGAGCGGGTGTGGGAGGAACAGCTTGTCTTTGCATCCTGCGGCTTTCTTTGAGGTCACTTCACTGGAGTTGGAGACCCCCTTCCGTGATGGCACCTGCAGTGGTTGGCAAGTTACTGCTGACTCTGGTTCCCTTCTCTGTGGTCTCTCCACATAGAAGTTTGGGCTTCCTCAAAGCTGTGCCTGTAAGCAAGAAAAAACACTGAAAGATCAGATTATTGGAGTGTCCAGTCCCAGAAGTGATCCCACATCACATCCACCCTCTTCCATGGCTCACAAAGTCATAGATCCAACTCAAGGGAGGAGACATGAACCCCACTTCCTTTTGATCTTGTTGTTGATAGTTGGTTTTTGAAACAAGGTCTTGCTATGTCACCCAGGCTGGCATGGAACTCCCAAGCTTCCCACTTCCTTCTTCCAAAAGCTGCTGTTATACGCATATGCTACAACCCCTAGAAAATATTTTTACTCTATTGGTGTGTGTGTTTCTGCTAGGCAAATATCCTGCCACTGATCCAAATCCCCAGCCAAACTCCACTTCTTGAGAGCAGTTTCAAAGAATTTCAGGACTGTATCTTGAAGGCCAGGGCACTTTTGATCTTGGTCTCTCTGCCTACAAACTGAAGTCCTCACTTAGTGCTAGTAATTTTAATTCTCTACCATGCCTTGAATCTGCTCTCTTATTTCCTTTGCTCATTGATGTCATGACATACTCACTGTAGACCCAACCATGTTTGTGGCCCCACTGTCAGTGGTATGAACCCTAGAATTGCTTTGTAGAAGAATCTTTTGCCTGGTGGCCCCAGGCAATCTTGCTGAAAGGGAGTGAGTAGTCCTGGAATTTGTCCCAGGCTGCCCTCGTGGATCTAGTACACTATTTTCAATTGGCCTGTGTCTTTCTTTTGAGGGATAGTTGTGGGGGAGGAGGGGCTAAAGGCTATCACATGGGGGGATCACCCCATGCCACCCTCTTAGTTCCACTGCTATACCCTGCCCTTCATCTCCCACCCCTGACCTGTGCCCACATTGTCTCTCTGCTTCCATTTCTTCACATTCATGTTACTCACTCTCCAGCCTCAGCCCAGAGCAGCACGCCTCAAGCTCCTGCTCTGTCCTCTGTCCTGTGTCACACTTGTTACCATGGTGGTTTCACATTTGTTCTGTGATTATTTATTGCCATCTGACTCACCCAGAGGACTGAACTCGGCAAGAGCAGAACCATGCCTTTCTGCCACCAGTCTCACTGATTCTGGCAGGGAGCCTGGAGTGCGGGTACCCAGCAACATTTGCTAGGTGATGCTAATGAGTGAGCGCCTGTCCTCCAGACCAACCCTTGCGAGGCTGCAAGCTGGCTTGTGTTCACTCTCCTCCTGGACCACCTCTCTGTCTCCGACCAGGCTGCCTCGGCCTCTCTCCAGGCTTCTCTTTCCTAAGCTCATTTGTTTCTCTCCAAATCTGCCTGTCTCAGGTCCTTTTCCAGGGTTTGGTGCAAAGAGGAACTAGCTAGAAAAAATGGATTCATCCTTCAGCTTAAAGGGAGAGTCACTCAGAGGGTCTTCTGTTCTTCCAGATGGCACCTGCGGTTTTGTTTTAGTGCCTTCACTCAAAAATGTAGGAATTCTCAGACAGATGGTGTGTGGAGGGCATATTGGGCTTAGAGGTTCTCAAACTGCCCCATGTTGGCAGCCTCAGCATTTTCCCTTGCTGTCCTGTCTCTGCCAGCGCTGCAGGCTTTTCTAAACCCCTGTTCCCAGAGCAGCCTTCTGTCCAGGGCACCAACTGTTCCCCTTAGAACCTGTCTCCTTCCTGAAGTGCCTCCCTCTTTTCTGCCACCCAGTGACCTTTGTGCTGCTTCCTGGTCTTCTGCCCTGGTGAGTCAGATGGGTAAACATCTGACGTGGATAGACATGATTTCAGACAGACACTTTTGTCATGGACAGTCACAAAGTTCGCTGAGGAGCATAAAACGTATCTTGGCACTCAGGAGCTCACTTGCCTCTATCCGCACCCTGGAGAATGGGTGACACTCTGTGAGCAAGCCTCATCCTCCACTAGTGCCCTTCCTGTCCCTTCCCAGGCTGTCTTGTTCCCCCTGGCTTCTCCGTTTGTCGTCTGTTCCTTGCTGGAAGCTCCTCCCCTTTCACCTACAGGCTGCCCAAACCTCTCCATCTTCAATGAGAGGGCACTAGTTGTCTCATTGTCCTGTGTCAGGTGAGTGCTTGGGTCAGTAGTTACCCACACCGTCTCCATTTCCTCACTTCCTATTTGGCTTTGCAGACCAAATCGAGCACTTGGATAAAGGTACACAAAGATAAAGTCTCAACTTGCCCTTTGATCCCCAAATCCAAAGATAATTGCTATTATTAATACTGTTTTTCTGGTATGTTTCTTCTAGAGTTTTCTCTCTGTCTGTGATTATTCGGGGTTGGGCTGGGATTATATGTAGGTTTTGCTACCTGCTTTACTTTCTTACACACACGAGCTCAACATGGTGAATTGTACCCCTTGGGGGCTAAGTTCAGTGCCACCTCCTCAATAAGCCTTCCCATGAAAGTCTCATTTCATGGTTTCCTTCCCCCCCTTCTCTCACACTGGCACTGTAACACTTCATTAGGTTTCATTAAAGTGCTGGCTGACAGTGACCTCTAACTGCTTCCTGGGCAGTGAATATTCCACAAAACTTGTTGGCAAGATCTAAATAGCACCCAGCTCTGTGCAGCACTTGGGCTTGGGCCAGTTGGGTGGTGGGTGCCACAGTAGACAGAGACGCAGCCTGCTCAGAGAGGAGCACACCATCTGGTGAAGGGAGGAGCCTGCTCACAGAGACTCACTTCAAAGTGAGAATTGCATGTACGTCTGAAGTGGTTCAGAAAAGCCATCAGCAATGAGGTCCGGCAGGGTGCAGGATGGGATGTGTGGTACGAACAAGCCTGTGAATTTCTCCAGTGTCTTGTACTAAACTAGGACTTAGGAAGAATTACTGGATTGAACTGAATTTATAGACTTCTAAAGACCTATGTTGATTAAACAATTCAACAAACGTATTGAGTTCTAGGGTATCCTCTGCCCCCTTCAACCTCCTCCCCCACTGCTTCTCCATTCCCCCCTCCCCAGCTGCCCCCTCCCCCACTACTTC
>PVHP010015799.1:0-36831 GCA_004024765.1 Zapus hudsonius | reverse complement strand
ACAATAAGGTTTTATTTCCTCTGCTAACATCACCATTCTCTCACAGACCCAGCCTGGCTGCATATCTGAGAGCTAAGCTTTAATATGCATCCGGATGAGAGCATGGTAGCTCATGCCTTTGTTCCTAACACACCTGTGCCCCCAGGAGGCAGGGGATGGCTGAAGGCCCTAAATCCTGTTTACAAGTGCTAATAGGTTTACTCCTGCTGCCTGAGTTTTCGTAGCTGTGTTCCTGTTTACTGAGCCCCCTTTGTGTAAGAGATAGGGCAATGCAACACATCCCTAGATTGTATATAGGGCTGGATGTGAAAGTAAAGTTTTGAGATCTGCCCACTGCCGCATTCTCCCGAGGGTCTCATCTCTCGTTCGGCTCACGGCTATTCCAAGCCGCTGCTCACCCAGCTCCCGTGGGTGAACGGGGAGTTGATGCACGCTGCAACTCCCTAAGTAACCCACGGACCCAGAAATATTATCTGCTACTACTATATAAGCAACTACCTTATTATAAGTAATTAAATTAGATCTTTGTTTCCTTGCTTTTTAAGTATAGTGATGGCTCTGTAGCATATTAATACTATGTGAAAACAGATTAAATTCTGCAGAATTTAATGAAAACCTTTTCAGAGATTTTAATACCAGACACACACTCTGACAGTGTAAGAAGAAAATCAAAAGTACCATACCCCAGAATTTTTTTTTTTTTTTTGCACATGGGAATGTGCAGGAAACATTACCCTGGCTCTGAGGCACTTGGATACATTTAGAGAAGCCGTGGAGCAGGAAACAAGAGGAGAAGATTCTCCACCTATTTTGAAACCCTGCCAGTGTCCCCATAGCAGAGTGTCCTGAGCAGTCCTTGGGGTTTGAGTGTGAGCTAATCATGAAATCACACTCCTCCTTTGCATGCTAGGGAAACCGACAGTGGCTACTGCTTGGCATTTCGGTGAAGAATTGAGCAGATCTGTGAGATAATTTATAAAGTAATAAATCCACAAATACCATCTCTACCATCTACATCATCAGTACCCTTATCAGGAGCTCCATTATCATCACTTTGCATTGGAATTTGTAGATACCACATAGTCCCTTTCAGTGTCTGTTGCTAGTGGCTTTAATTTCACCATGGAATCAGGAGTCATCCCTGAGCTACAGCAACTTTCCAAATGCTCTCCATCCACCACACCCTCTCAGACAATGGTTGAGCCCAAAATAGCAGTAATATTTTCTGGGGCTGAGGATGGAGAAGAAAACTTCCTTATATCCTGCCCCCCTTTCTTATTTGTCACTGTTGTGGTGTTTCCTTTTGGTGATATGGGGAGGTTCTTGGAGTACCTGCTATCAACACCCTGTGACCAATGAGAGTCCACATATCCTTACCCAGGTTCACAGCACAGGCTGAGGAGTTTAAACAGAGCAGCAGCTAGAGCACCGCTTAGGATCCATCTACTGCACAAGTGGAGTACTGGACATGAGTCTGCTCTTGGAAATCACATCGTTTTCTGATTCATTCATTACTTTCAGGCTACATAGCTTTCATCATAAACAACTTGAAGACAACATCATAAACAACATTGTAGGTGACAATGGAAACCATCTCAGGAAGTTTCTGTGATGATCAAATAAAATACTGCAAGAAAAATGCTAGCTATAATGTCTGGCACGAAGGCTTTGAATGTTGGTAGTGGTCACAGTCATGACAGTGAAGATAACATTCCTCATTGGAAAGCTTTCTTAAGGAAAGCAAATCTAATATAAAATATTGTAAAGGGACTTAAAATGTGACATTAGAGAAATAAAATCAAGCTAACAATATTTAGTTTGCAGAACAGAAAGGTCAAGACAACCTCATTGTCACCTTAACTAACGAAACAACTGCTCCAAGGTGGACATGTTGGATGCATTCTAGTTAACTTGGACAACAGAAGATGACTCACAGAGTGAGATCCCAAGACCATTTAGACACTAAACTGCATGAGAGTAAAGTTGCTGCTGGGGAAAGGTTGAGTTTGGGATCTCAGAGTATGCAAACAAGAGACAGATGAACAGGCAAATAGATTTATTTGTTATTACAATTTCATGCATTTATACAGTGTATTTTGATCACATTGTCACTCTGTTACTCTCCCTTCTCCCTTTCCCACATCCACCAGACACCTTCTTCCACAAAAATTTATCTTCCCACTTTCATCCTCCCCCTCCTTTTGACCAATTGTAGGGTTGATTGATTGAAGAGAGATGAGCAATTTTCACTGGGGCGTGGGCAGTTTACTAGTGGCTACCTCACTGAAGACAGTGACACCCCTCCCCAGCCACAGTCAACTGCCTGTAGCTCCTCAGGAAGGAATGAGGCCTCATGGACCCCTCCCCATCAGTGATGGAATGTTGGCAGGCCCAATCCTGTTCATGTTTTGAGCAGGTAATTAGAGCTGCTGTGAGCTAATGAGTCAATGGAAATTCCATATACAGAAGACAGTGCTTCACAGCACTCCTCTCCATCCTCCAGGTTACATTCTTTCCTTGACCCACTTCTGAGCCTGGGGAATGTTGGTGTCAATGTCTCTTTTATGGCTTATCTCCTAGAGATCAGAGAAAGGACCAGCCTTTCTCTGGAAGATGAGAGATTGCATTTGTGAGGACTAAGGTAACAGTGCACAGGAAACTAGTGCAGACTAGGAATGGCAGGGGGAACCTGGGAGGGCATGGAACCATGAGCACAGGATGAAGGAAGAAACCACCCATGTTGAGGGACCGCAGTTGTAGTGCATAGAGAATCCAGACATAAAAGACAGGCTGAGGATATGGCCACCTACTTCAGAGTTTCTGGGAAAACTCCAATTTCAAATACTTTTTTTCATCCTGCCTCCAGCATGACACTTGGACTTGTCAGATGATGTGTCCCAATTTCAGTTTCCAGAAATACAGCAGAGTGGCACAGAGGTTCGGGAGCTCAGGTACAGCAGAGATCCCATGGGGCACACAGTGAGGTTAATGAGGCCCTCCTACGATACGCACTAGTCGCCCCTGATAAGCAGGCAGATTGGAGAATGAACATAGGCTTTGTGAATGTTTTCTGACCAGAGAGAATGGGTGATTAATTTCGGTTAGAAAAAAGCAACAACATTCTGATACTGACATCTCTTGGTAGAATAGGAAACAACATTCAAACCTTCATTCATTCATGTACTCATTCGTTCATTAATAGATGTTTATTAGGTTTATACAAAATTCAAACATGTAATAGGCAAGGAAAATGTTAGAAGGACATATAATATAAAGTCTGCTTTATAGTAGATATATTATCTTTTTGAATGAATTAATTCCTAAATGTGGTGTTGACTCTTAAAGGGGTAAGGAGACTTGTCCACAGGTGTCAAGAGCTAACTGTAAATCACGTTTTGTTATTGTCTATGTAGGTGCCAGATGTTGAACATTGAGGTTTGGGGGAAGTCAGATGAAGGGAAATACACTGAGCACTTATGGAGACATAAATATGTGTCAAGCGTTGAGCTCAGTGTTGGGAGTATGTTATCACATTTAATTCTCATAGCTTCTCTCCCAATCAGCAATTGTTGCCATTTTATAGATATTAAAAGCAAGTCTCTTCGAATTTATGAATTTTGACAAGTTAGACAGCTCTTAAATGAATGAGTTCAGATTTAAATCCCTGTCTAGAACCAAAGCCCCGTTTCTTTGTCTCCTCCTAAGTGGTCTTTCTACCTCCTGGACTCCTCTGCTTTCCTGCCCCGCATTCCTTCTATGCCTGCCTTATACTCCAATGGCATATCCCACTTCAAGAAAGAAATTGCAAGCCAGAATAAGACCTTGCCTTCCATCCTTTGGGAATTTACAAGGAAGGAATCAATGGGAGAAAGTTTCTCTTCTCAATGATCTGATGGGTTTAGATCTATTTTCTTCATTGTAAAACGTGATTGATTCAATCTCAAATTTAACTTAAATTTGATTTTCTTATCTCAACTTGGCATTTCCAAACCAAGAATCAATCAAACCCCCAATTATAGGCAGTATGTGGTTCAACAATGCCAAGTTATTTCCAGTTGAATTTCTCAGGCAATACATTTTAGGCCATTTTCTTCTGCCATGAGAGAGGGAAGGGGGAGAAGGAAAAAGGAGAATTATATTATTAGCTTTCTGTAGCCCCAACAATCAATGTGCCACAGCTCCTTCCCCTGTAAGGGTTTGGGAGGCTCAGCAAAAGCAGATGGGAGATAAGGGGATCTGTAGCTTCAGTCATCCATATCGATTCACATTGGGTTCAGATTTTTACATATTGAAGGATTTTTTTTCTTATTGCATATCTTATCTTATTTTGGCCTCATATTTAGTTCTGAAAGAATTTTCCCCATTTTCAGATATATATATATATTTCTATGCTTGTTTCATTTGGTAAATCTCACACAGCGATTCTGTAGGTAGGATAGGATTTGAACATAGATAAGTCTCTCCAAAAGCCATGTTCTACGGAAACTCTGACACATACAATAGACAAGTTGTTATATTGCTTGGCACTTCTCTGTTAAATAGAGATAATAATACAGGTTTCAGTGAGAGCTAGATGATGTAATGGATCAATAGGAGGGTGGATGTGTGGGTGGATGGATCAATGGATGGAAGGAACGGTGAATGGATTGGATATGATACATGCTCATGGTGTCTGGATCACAGTAATCACTCAACACTGCATCATTTTGCCTGGTCTCTGCTTCTGGCAGTGCAATACAGTATAGGGAGGCACTAGGTATTATGAGATAGATGATTTCTTGCTTGCTGCTGTCTACACACCCTAGTCAGAGCCAAGTGCTTATGCTTAATTTATTGGGCCAAAAACTCTTAAGTAGTCACCTTTGTTTGTGTCCCACTGTGAAGTTTCCAGTTTCCATGGCAACTCCACAAACTCCACTGGATGCTCCATAGGCTTCTTGCCTTAGTGAAGACTTAACCTGTGTCCTTTCTTCCTAGACTTCAGAGACAACTGCAGTGATTCAAGCATTTCTTTGAGTAAATAGTTGCCCCAGGATGCTGTTCAGTCTCATTCTTCCTACTCTACCCTCATTCTATAGCCTTCCCTTCAATATCTCTTCTTTGTCCTGTTTCTGCAAAGGTAAATCAATTTTCAGTATGTGCTGAAAATGTGCTAGACAATAACATATATAAGTACAATTTCTGTCATCAATGTTTGAATGTTTTTTTTTTCTGTGTCTAGGTTGGACATTACCATTTATCAAGGTCCCACTATGTACCAGAAACTCTCCAAGGCACCAGGCATTTGGATGATTTTTCTGCATCTAGGTTGGACACTATCATTTATCAAGGGCCCACTGTGTACCAGAAACTCTCCAAGGCACCAGACATTTGTGGTTTCATTTTCTTCTTCCACACATTCAAAGGACAGGTCATTTTATTACTTTTTATTTTTTCTTGATGAAAATTTAAGAGTCTGCAGCAATGGTCTATGGAAAGAATATGAATGATCCCATTCCTGTTCCTCACCTGTCTTTTTCCAAGTCAGTACTCAGCCCTGTGCTGTCCATGTCATATTCCTGGTAGTTGGTTAATCAGTGAAAATGATAGCCAGGTCTTATCCACCTGTGCTGCTGCATGGACGCATTGGCCACAGATACAAATGCTTTCTCAGGGGTCAGAACCCTGTTTTCCGAGACTTACTGAATGTAAGTTCCAACCAGGAGCCTCTGATTTCTATTCATATCTCATCTTCTGGACTTGCTTCACCTTACTTAGACCTTGTTTTTGCCTGACTTGTCCTTCTGTTCAAGGGTCTCCCCCAAGAACAAACTCCATGGACTTTCTAGTAGACAGTCAGAGCTGTTGATCACTGTTACTCATGGGAGCAAGGCCTGCTTGATGTAAATCTGGGCATGGATGCAACTCCTAGTCCATCATTCTCTTAGAAAATTTTGATTTTGAAATTTTGAGCTGTTTTATAGCTGATTTATACTTATTTGACAACTAAAACATTAATATTATCAGAGTTTATAGCAGCTTCTTGTGGTACTCAAACAAGATATCAAACTGGTCCTTTATTTTTACCTTATGGCCAATTTAACTTCTCATACCAGAGCTATCTATTTATTTTATTTATTTTTTGATTAATAGTTATTGAACAACTGTAATGTATGAATAGCTACTACTGTGCATGTATTACCTTAAGATTGGGGAAAAGACCATTCTTTTTATTATTTTATTTTATTTTTGTTGTTGTTGCTGATTCTTCTTTTATTCGTTTTCAGTATTTTTTACAAAGGCTGTAGTCTTATTTCCCCTCTCCCCTAGTCCTTTTTTCCCCAAGTGCTCTCCTCAGTATGGTTGCCACTGTTGGGTAAATAAGGTCTCAGTTGGTCTTTGTTTGGGGGGGTGCAGTATTTCTACTTACTCTGTGGTTCTTGCAATCTTCCAGCCCCCTCTTCAGCAATGGTTCCTGAGTGCACCTGCCTCTGGGTTTCTGAATTGATGTGTTTTGATTAACCATAGTGTCTTTTTGCCATGCCCTAGAGCTGGTTGTCAGGCTAGCAGTGGGAGCAATATTTGTGTCACTGCTTCCTTTGCAAGTTCTCTTGGGCCCTGGAAGATAAGGTAGAGGTGGCACTTCTTATGGAAGGCTGTCAAATATCTTTTCTGTGGCATTGATGGATTGTGGACCTCTTTCCAAATGGCAGAGTTTTCTCTGCCATTTGGAAAATAAAACAGATTCTCCAAATAAGGGTGAGAGCACCTTGGATTAATAAGGCTAGACATAGTTATTTGAGAGAGCTTTTGGTTTGTAAGCCCACTCTTTTTATTTAGAGAACATTGGAGGCTTCTCTCTGGAGTCTGTGAATTTCCTGGCCATGGGATTCTGCCATGGTTTCCAGTACCAGATATCGATTCTCCCCCACTGAGAAGGTCTCAAATCCCATCAATCTCCTTTTTATTCATGCTGTTGGTGACCATTGTCCCCCAGGAAATCCAATAGCATTTTCCAACACTATGAGGTCTAGCTGGGACAGAACTTTTTTATTCTCAATTTCCATGTGGTATTTCAATATCCTGTAACCACAGCCTGTTGTGACTTTAGCAATAGGGTCTTCCCTTTAAGCTCTGGCAGGTAAACAAGGCCTCCATTGTTTGGGGGATCACATGGGTCTCTCTGGCTAACAGTTCACTGTGGATGCTAACAATTCTGGGCCTGGGATTACCCAGCCAGATTCAATGGTTTAAGGGTTTTTCTCTACCTTATATGGGATGACTCTGTCTGGAACAACACCCATCACTCTTTATTGGTGGTTGTATCTTGTAGAATGCTATCCAGAAGGAGAGTTTTTATGGGACTTACCCTGTTGTCTTGAGTTAGGTGTAGTTCCCCTTGCCACCCTCCTACCTCCCCTTCAATACCCTCCCACCCTCTATTCTGTTCCTCATCTAGCCTTTTGAGTATTTCCCCTTTCCTCCCTCCCTAGTTCTTCCTTCTTTTGGTCTCCTTCAAGTTTTAAGCCTTATGCTTGCTGTTGCGACTTATATTTATCTCCAGTTATGGCCATTCTTAAACTAAGCAATTTGTACTTCTTAGGCAAGAACTCTTTGTGAGAGGTACAAAGACAGGATATGGGGTATTTTTTCTTTGAAAAGGTCAATGTTTTTAAAGAAAAATATAGACATTCATAAGACTATCGCAAAGTGGGCTGCTATGAGGGATTTGGATGCCTTGGGACCAATGAGCATAACCATGTTAGCTGGCATTACTTTTATTGGTCAGTTCTAGGGTCTGATTGATATTATTACTACTATATTCCTAAAAGAGGTTATATGTTTAATAAGTTCCAATCACATTCCAGACAATGTTCTAGAAACTGGGACAAAATGGTGAGCAAGACGTGCATATCTCATGGGGCACTGTTTTTAACACAGCAAAAACTAGTGTTTGGAATAAGGTATCTTGGGAAACACTAGGATGTAGATTAGAGGCTGAAGAAATTACCTTGATTGTGTGTCTCCGAGAGTAATGGGCATGGATGAGTATAAAGAACCAGGTGAAATGAGATCCAAAGAAGCATCATGGATGCCACTGTTTACATGCTGAAGAGACTGAGTGTGAAGACAGTGTGGCACAGGCGGCTGAGAGCTGCAGAGGTCTGAGTGTGCAGGGTCTTCATGAGAAGGTTGTAAATGTCAGGATTCTGAGTGTGGACCACATGCTGTGATCAGATGCTATAGAATAGTTCTCGAGATTTTATCAGGGAGTGAGATCCCAATTCTACCCACACCTGTCTCCTCTCACAGTCAACAGTAGAGATGGGTGGATGTGTAAATACTAAGATGAAAGGATAAGTATGACTGTATGATTATTTATTTTCTATAAAGATGAAAAAAATCAAAGCCCATAGATGACATCTAAGCATAGCTTCTAAATGAGATTTGGAAAGGAGAGGGGTGTGAGAAGGTAATGTTCACTGTTCTGAATGGGTTGTGTTTGACATGGTCAGGGAATGGCCACAGAGAGGTGTCCAGTGTTTCAACATAGGTAAACTGAAGTTGGGAGGTATAGCTTAACAATGAACACTATGAAAGTATGTTTAACAAGCAGAGGCCACAGAATGAGAAATGAAGGCACAGGAGGACAGACCCCAGATCTCTTTTCTGGCCCATAGTGATGCTCACTGACAGGGAGCCAATCTACCTCACCTACGAGATTTATAAACAGCCTATAATGTACTCATACCTATTTCTCCTTCCTTGTTCTGTCTTAACACAGTTTGTTTCAGAATCTCATCAGCTTGACTTTTTCTTGTAGCCAGTACATTCTTGAAGAGCAGGAACTACTATGCTTCCAGCCTACATGTGTGTCACAAGATAGGTGTTCAGTCAATGCTGGTGAAATTCTTTGATTGAGCTGACCAGTTTCTAACTAGCTCTGAAACATTTCTATCTTAGAAGTGGTAGGCATGACATACACACTATCCTGTAGTCACCATAGCTTTTTTTCTGAGTTGTTTATTTATATTCCTAACATACATGTCAGAGAACTGAGGTTTGGAGAATGAAGCAAAAAGCAGCAAGTTAAAGGTGTGAAATGATGTCAGTTTTTTCATCACCTTGACAAAACATGAAATCCAATGAAAGGAAGGGAGACTCATTTTGGCTCCTGGATTCAGAGGTTTTGGTGCATGCTCTTTTAGTTTTATAATTTCAGGGCTACAGTGATGCAGAACATTGCCGTGATGCTCAGGTGATACTATGTCATGATGGCTGCCCAACAGAGTGAGCTGGGGATGAGGGAGGACAGGGTCAATGAGAAGTTATATGAACTCCTCTAGGGCATGTCTCCAGTGACCCATTTCCTCCAACTGTGCACCTCCTCTTACATTTTTTCCCTGTAGTCAATCCAATCAAGTAAACATCCATGGATTAATCCATTTATGAGAAAACCTCTTTGATCCAATGACTTCTACAAAGCCTCACCTCTGAAGTTGGCTGCATTCTTTTCATGAATCCTTACAGACAGTGTTTATCCAAGCCATAGTAAGGGCTAAAACCCAACTTTGAAGCTAGAACTGACTAACTCCAATCAACACACTCATTCAGCTATTCTCTAGGGACTTCAACCACACAATATGTTCTCGTCTGCTTTTAAAGAGAATTGAATATCAGGTAGTAATTATTATCAAGAATGACCATCTAAATTAGAGTGGGAAAATTGTAACTTTCAGAAGTTTGTTTCTTTTGTCTTTTCCAAAAGAAATAATAAGCACATTTTCCGTGATTTAAGTCATTCTCCATGAAGGTTTCAGAGAGGTTGGAAAATGTAGCTTTTCTATCCCTCTCTTCCTCTCTTTCTCCCTTCCTTCCATCCTTTGTTCCTTCTTTCTTCCTCTCCCTCCCTCCTGCCATATCTTCCTTTTTCTGTTTGTTCATATTTCCACATGGAAAAATAATAAGATCCCTTACATCCATGTCATCGCTGTCCCATCACCTCATGGAGTTATGTGTCTTTGTGTTTGTCATACTAGGTTTGCTGAAAAGCCCAGTGAACAAGACAGCTCTGACATTGATTGCTGTGAGTTCCTGCATCTTGGCTATGGTGTGTGGCAACCAGATTTCCTGTCCACTTACTGTGAAGGTGACCTTGCATGTGCCTGAGCACTTCATTGCAGACGGTAAGAGCCCAGCATGGAAGACATCCACAATGGCTTGGCACTTTGTACCCTGGCTGGTCAAATATCTCCACTCATGACCTAATTTCTGAACTCTGTTATGTATAATATACAGTACTGGGGAAAAATGAAGCACCCCAATGCTTTGGAAGGAACCCTATTGAGTTCCTCATTATTAAAATTAAAGACTGCTTTTGTTCTTTGTGCAAGGATAAAACTTGTTAAATAAATTCAGAAGTGAATTTAGAAAAAGTGAACCACTTCAGAGAACCCACTGCTCCAATTGGATTCCATTTCAAATGTAAAATGCTGCCCCCCCCCCAAATCAGGTATTAGCTAATTAAAGGCCTATAACAAGGAAGCTCGTGCGTATTACTGGAATTCTTGAATGTTCTAAAGAATATTCATATCACATTCCTTGTAAGTGTACTTTACAAGTATTGTACAATTCGACCAGCTATTCTTCACCCAATTAAATTGAATTAATGAGACACTCTAGTCACCATGGTCATTAGCAAAGCACAGCAGAAGAAACTGATTAAGACGCTTGCTATCTGTTGTTAGAGTGCCCTCTAGAAAAGTAGATGCGGTTTGTATTCTCGAAAAGGGTACAGTGGCTTCTGTCTCTCCAATATTGTCCTCACTTGGCTATCTTTAAGCATATTAAAATTTGGCACAAGTACTATAAAAATGCAATCATAAATATGCAGCTTAGTAAATATTTATTTAAAATTTCTTCATATTCTTATGTGAATACAACTGAATTAATGCAATGATAAGCATAGAGCTGTAAAACTATCACCATTTGGGATCCTATAAATGTAATAATCACCTCTGTCCATTTCCTCCCTCCTATATTTCTGATAAGAACATTTAATTAAAAAGTTACATAGGATGCAACTCAGCTCAAACAAAGAAAAATAATTTTATTACTTAGAAAGATTTCCTGGAGCTGCATATCAGTTAATATCCTCCAGAGGTATCCTACATTTTTTTTCATGTGTAGTACTAGGAATTTTAGAAAATATTTTCATTGGATGTATATGAAGTAGATTTGAGCTCATTCCCTCTATTTGTTAACCATAGCTATGTGTAAATAAGTGTTATCTCCTTTTATAGTTACGATATTCAAAACTTACACACCTTTTTTTCTTATGAAAATGATTTCATTTAAAGCACCCTCTGATTGTGCCCTTTGCACCCTAGTGAAGGAGCTTGGACTTGATTTTCACATGGACTGTAAATAAGCTCAGGAATTTCTCATTCTCTGTGTCATTCATCTTTGTCAAGTCATATGTGTCTACAGGACAGTGATTGCATGTGTCAGATGGCAGGAGGAGGCAAAGGAAGGAAGAAGAAACAACATTTAGAGAGTCAAGCAATTTCATGGATCTTGGGAATGTGGAAATTGTCATAAACCAAATGTGCATGAGAAATCAGGGTGCAGGGTAGGAAGAATGAACCTAAATTGGAAAAACAACAACAGCAGCAGCAGTAGCAACAACAACAGGGAAAATCCAGAGCACTGTGGGAGTCATGGCTTGTTATCACTCTCAGATTACTACTCATTAAATATTAAATATTAGGCCATGGTGATTGCTAAGTTTTAGCTATCCATTTGCATCCATGTAGAAATGTAGAAATATAGGTCCTTAGAGACTACTTTATTCAAGGTTACAGTAGAATTGTTTAATGGCTAAGGGCACATTTCTGAGAACACATCACAATTTCTGTAGCTAAGTGACTAATTTGATTTCTATGTGCCTGTGTGTCTGCTTCTATAACATGAGGTTAGCTCTCATATTTGACTCATAGGGGTTATGATGATAACTGCTTCATTTCTATATTTATCAGTTTCATCTATCTCATAGCTGGGAAAGAGTAAAATGAAAGGTCACCTAAAAAGGCTGAAAGAATCTGGTGGCTGAAAAGTAATGATTAATGGGCTGGAGAGATTGCTCAGTGGTTAAGGCACTTGCCAGCAAAACCTAGCAACCTGGGTTCAATTCCTCAGTATCAGCATAAAACCCAGTGCAGAGTGCTACATGCATCTGGAGTTCATTTGCAAGTGGCAAGCACTGGCATTCTCTCTCTCTCTCTCTCTCTCTCTCTCTCTCTCTCTCTCTCTCTCTCTCTCTCTC
The DNA here is from genome assembly GCA_004024765.1 of Zapus hudsonius. Taxonomy (NCBI): domain Eukaryota; kingdom Metazoa; phylum Chordata; class Mammalia; order Rodentia; family Dipodidae; genus Zapus; species Zapus hudsonius. Next base: position 24,527 of record PVHP010015799.1, on the reverse strand, counting down.
TGTGTGTGTGCTTACAACAAATAAATAAAAACATCAAAGATCAAAAATTGCATCTTGATGTAAATATTATTTCTAATGGCAGCCACAGTGCCTGTCCCCTTATGGCTGAATTAAAACAGAATATTTAATAGTTCTTGCTATTCTTCTACTAGGTCTCTAGGTAAAGGGGAATCTCAGTCAAAGAAAACTAAGTGACAGGAATGGTGACATATGTGTACAATCCCAGAATTCTGGAGGCTGAAGCAAGAGAGTCATGAGTCCAGGGCCATTATGGGCTACATAATCAATTTCAGGTGAAAGAGGAATTTAAATGTTCCTTGTTTTAAATAGATGTGGGAAGACACAATGATACAATAATAATTGATATTAAAGACAGGATTTTTATACTCACAGTGTGTTAAAGCTGTATTCACAAAATATCATGTCTCACACAAGGGCACACACTCAAGGAGATTTGTGGTGTTGCAGGAGGCAAATGTAAGACACAGCAAGAGCCTATATTGCAGTCATTTCAGGCAGAAATGGGTCAGGCTGGGTCTGGAGAGATGGCTCAATTGGTAAAGTGCTTTCCTTGCAAGCATTGGGACCTGAACTCAAATCCCCAGCTCTCACATAAAAGTAAGGTACAATGGTGTGTGCTTGTAATCCCGGGACTGGGGAGGAGAAGACAGGAGGATTCCTGAGGCTTGCTGGCTAGCTTGTCTAGTTGAATCAGTATCTTCAGATTCTTATTTACACATAGCTATAGTTAACAAATAGAAGGAATGGAGCTCAAGTATACTTCATATACATCCAATGAAAATATTTTCTAAAATCCCTAGTACTAAATATGGAAAAAAAGGAAGGATGCCTCCGAAAGACCCTGTCTCAATACATTGAGATCTATTGATATCTATTGAGGAAGACATGCCACAATGACTTCTAGCTTCCACTTGCAAAAGCATTCACACACACATACCTGCACACACATGTGCACCCACACACATGCACAGATATCGCATATGTATTCATGCAAAAATATGGAAAAACAAAACATATTATTAGTGCAAAAATTAGAAATAACCATGGTATGTATAGGTGCTGGAGAAATGATGAATTAGTATTTCAGGCAGCATCAGGAGTGTCTAGTCCACCATATTCATTTCTACAAATAATGGTGATGCATGAATACATTTACGTGAGATGGGTTTTGATCTCAGTTCCAGTATATATATATAATTTACCATGAAATAAAGAAGGGTCAGGTAATCCCCTTGAAGCTCAATTTTCTCATCTTTAAAATGTGGGTTATTTTGAGAAATAATGTATGAAATCATTTTAGATTGTTTTGCTGGGGTAAAGACTCTAGTTCTGGTTCATGGAGATATCATATCAAGCAGATACGAAGGGGGGCAAGACATAAAACAACAAAAACAATAATGATGACTGTTTTCCTGGCCCCCTATCACCACTGGGCATTGATATTTGTAAATTAATTTTGATCTCTCTTAACTACACAGACACAGATGGAGAGTTTGCAATTCAATGTCTTACATGAATCTGCACTCTCAGATAATAATATAGGTCCCTTAAGAACACTGGCTAGGTGAAAAACAAAATCATAATGAGATCTGTCAAAATCAGTACAGCTCTGTTCCAGCGGGAAGATCTCTAGTTGAAGTGAGGTCTCACGAGGACTTTTGCCATGGCAGCCTTTATCCTTTCTTGTTCTTTCTAGGAGCTCCAAGTTGCTGAGGTGCTGGCCCTTCCTCAATAAGGAGAGCTCTAGGCCAAGTTTATACGGTTAGCTGTCCGTGGTGCTGAAGTATTAGATGGGGCTGAATAATGTGTTCAGTCTTCAGTGGAAAATGAATTCTGACCTTGTGCTACTTGTACAGTTATACTTGATGCTTACTGCCCATTGTGGGGGAAAAGGGTCAACACGACATAGTACTTGACCAGAGCCCAGCTGGCATGAGCAATATATACTGACGGAATTCATTTCCAAGCCCTTGACAAATCTCACCCTTTCTTTTTTTCTGGATTTCTTCAAGGCTGTTGGTGACTTTATGTCCTACTAAGCATACATGTCAGAAGTAAAGCACAAATTTATGAAAATGTACTGGATTTAGCATAGTTTCTCCCGCTTTGATCTGCATCAAGTTGCTGGTAGTCACTAGAATTAATCAGACTCTGAAGGTGGAGCTTATGTATTGACTTTTTTAATGAGAACTCTAGGTGGTACTTCAATGGAACTTTGAAAGATGTACGGTATCTTAATTTTCTGTCACCATGATAATTTTAAGGAAGAAATGTTGTCTTGGCTCTTGGTTTCAGAGATTTCAGTGCATGCACAGTTGGCTCCTTGCTTTCTGACCTGTGACAAGATACAACATCATGGCAGGAAGGTGTGGCAGATGAAAGTTGCTCACCTGGTGACAATGATTAAGCAGACAAATCAACAATAGAAAAAGCATAGGAGACAAGGAAAAATATGCATTCTTCTTAGACATGCCCCTCTATCCAGTATCTTGATTGCTTCAACTCTGCTCCACCTCTGGAAGTTTCCACCATATCTTAATAAAGCTAACAAATTTTCAGTTAACCTTTGAGTTAATCCAATTATTACATCCAAATTTTCATGATCTCATCTCTTCTTGGTGACTGCATGTATCATAGGGGATACCATGCTTCAATGCATGAACTTTTAGTATAACATAGTTTAGTACCTCTCTAAGTATTACTTTCTCTCCATGTTCTGTGTTTGTTCACTCTCTGAGATCCCCTGGAGTCACAAGAAATATTAGTGGCTTCCTTTTTCTTTCATTCTATCAGTGCCCTGTGAATGGATGTGTATGATTTTTTTTTAAAAAAAGCTCCAGTAAATTCCTATATAATGTGGGATTTCTGTTGCTGTATTTTATGATATATTAGCCTAGGCACAGAGGTTTGGATCTAATCTAAATTGGTGTGTAAGTAGTGTAACTCATAAAGTTTATTGGTTAATATTAAGAGCCTATCTTAGCTGAAATGTTACTACATACATTCCCAGAAACTCTTCATATAAGACAGGATATATTCTTCTAGGATGCTAAGGGACCACATGGAAAGGAATAATCCCTTTAGGTTAGTGGGTGATATAGCTCCACCTCAGTGTAGGTGGAAGGCATTCTACAGGAACATATGTCAGTTCTTGGTAAAGATATACTGGCTAAGGACCTTCAGCTGAAGGTTCATGGGTGTTAAGTGTTTGTGGCTCTCTGAAGCGTGAGGATTTTCTTGCAATGGGCAGAATTTCTATTTTGTCTCTTGCCAAAATATTTAAAACCTCACACGATGTATATTGTAAAAATTTGGGGTCTACTTTTAACTTTGACTAGTGTAACTCCTTCATGGAATTAACTTAAAAGATCCAAAAAGAGAGAGGGAAGAAAAAGAATGAAAAGCTCTCATTTGTAAAGCATGACTAGTGTAGGTCACTATGTCAGGTAAAGTAAGCCAAGAACATAAGACAACCATTGCAAAAGCTCACTCATGTGTGAACTACATAAAGCTTAATCTTTTAAAAATTTAAAAATAGACACTGATTCCTAGAATCTCAAGAGAAGTTGGAGGAGGAAGGAAGGCTGTAGGAAATTTTGTTAAAGTATATTTTAATTAAATGAAAAAAATAGGTTCTTCTTTTTTATTATTCAGTATGATGATAATATACCATATATTCCAAAGGATCTATAATAAAAACTTAAATATTTTTCCTCAAAGTAATGATTAATATTTGATGAAATAGATAAGTTTAACATAATTTGAACAATGCATAATGTACACAAGTATCTTCACATCAAATGACACCCAATCAATATGTACAGAGAAGTATTATTTAAAATAGGGCCCAGAAACCATACAAAACTTGGCCAGGTTAATAAGTGACAATGAAGCATTAAGAAAGCTTAACTCTGACGAAAGCCCAGCTCAACTCTGCCATTCCTCACACTTCCAGAAAAGAGGCCACAACAATTATCATTTGTGCTGAAAGGGCTTCTAGTGCAGGAAGATCTCTCAGGAAGCAAGAGTAGAACTCTGCAAGCAGTGAGAGTGATGGGGGGGGAAGAAGATGGAGGCTAGGACTGTAAATGTCTTCATTGCTGTTGACTGTGTGACTTTGTGTTAGTTACCAAAACTTTTTAAGCTTCAGGTTCATTACCTATAAATGGGGTATAATAGCAATGCTTACCTCCTAGAGTTATTGTGCAGAATAGATTAAATAATGCTCATAAAGCTTTTAGCTCAGTACCTAAAACCTAGTAATGGCCCAATAAGTCATATGAATGCTAGTCATTGTGATAATATTTTCTTAATATTAGAAGGGGGTCATTGCAAGGTAATGAGTTCCTCATCAAAGGCAGATTCCAGAGGATGTATGACCACATTTCTGTGAAACCTGAGGACCATAGGAGAAAGGAAAAGTAACACCATATATATATAATTTCATTTAGAACAATTACATCAGAATCTAATGTTAAAGGCACTTGATTTTGAAGACTTTCAGAATGTTTGTTTAATCATTATTATGTAATATCTTATTGTGACCTATTCTTGGACTAGGCTCAGAAATACAGTAAGACTCTAGAGCAAGGCAACATCAAGAGTGTCTCTTGTATACCTTTTTCTTAGCTAAATGCACCCCCTTGCATGTACACACACACACACACACACACACACACACACCATAAATGTTGGTGTACTAGACATGAGTATTGGCATAGCAATTCTTATGTCTCAGTATCTTGTTTGTTCAGATCTAGTTTAAATATCAACTTCATTATTTTGGTTGAATTAAGAGTATTTTCAAGCCTTCTGTGTTCATTTTGAGTTACTTGAGTATGAGTATTCTTTTTTTATTGTCCATGAGTTACATTATTTAATGGGCAAACAATGAGCTGTTATCCCCAATTCCCCAATGCCCCTCTTCGCCATCCTCAATCAGTTGGATATCCTCCTCTGTGGGCCATCTGGATCAGTCCTTGGGGCAGGGGACCATGGATAGCCTAGGAGTCAGCCCAGTTCTGCAGGCACTGGTATGTTGTTACTGAGGGGGGCCGTGTCTCTGGATAGTCTCCCCCACCAAGGTTCTCACATTCTTTCTGCCCCCTCTTCTGCTCAGTTCCCTGAGTCGTGGTGGGTGAGTATTAAGGCTGTTTGATTGTCGAGATCTTAGGGTTTTCTGTACTTCTGCTTTAGGTTGTGTCGAAAATCATTGTTGTCTGTCTCACTGGCTTATCCTGTGTTGATTGAATGGCTGTGGCTGTGGGTCCCTTGTTCATCCCATCATTCTCTGTGGGTTCCACATGGATCCTCCACAGTATGACTGTGGTGGCTCATCTCTTGCGAGAATGTCAGGTATCCACCTGCGGTAAGTTGGTAGGGTTGGATGGGCCACAGCTCTCTTGCTGCATTCTGAAAGATATAAACAGAATCTCCATCGGAGAGTGAGATCAGTATAGGTTAACTGAGATACAGATTTCTGAATTAGCTAGATTCTATTTTTAGTAGGGTCTCCATCAATTGCTCTCATAATGCATCTTTCCTTGGGGGCCCAAGAGTCCGGCTCCCAGTGCATATCGCCCTGAGTCCCCAGTTCCAGTTGAGGGCTCCCCTTCACTAAGTGGATTATTTGGCTGAATTTAAAAGCTGTTGATTGCCTCACCTAGGCTTTGGCTCCTTCATTACACAAGTGCTCCTTTCTTGGTTTGCTGTTCTTTCCCAGTAGGAAGTGTGGTCAGTGTACTCCTGGCAGCTTATGCAGTGCCTTCCAGCACTGCACTACCATCTGGGGGCTGGTTACCATTTTGGACCTCACAGGGTCTCTTGATGTTGATAAATGGCTTTCTGTGTTTTCTTCAGCAACAGGATCTTGCCTCAGGCCTGGGGTGGGCATTCAAGAGCTTTGACAGAATCCTGTCTTGTTTTTGGAACTTCATGGGTCCCTATGATCAATAGCTCAGTGAGGGAAGGAGCCAATGACTGGGACTAGGAGTTGCCAGACTGATCAATTTTTCACAGGCTTAGACTCTCTCCCCTTCTATCATAGCCCCTCTTGCCAGATGATACCCACTACTTGCTCAATAGGTTACAGTATGCTCATGAGGATTTTATGATTTTGAACCCATTTTGGTTTAGCTTCATTCTTAAGTAATTCCCCTCCCCCATCCCTTACCCCCTCATTCATAACCTCTCATTTCTTTCTATGAGACTGCATAGAGATCTTGTCTGAGGATTCTTTTTAAGCCTGGGAAATCATTAAACATAAATGCCCACATATTAGAATGGCCTAGCTTTTTAAAATGTCACACGGTGGATGTTTTGAACACAAATTTGTTTACAATGAATCTTCTATACACTTTTTGCTTCCACCCCTACTTCTTGCCTCTCAACCCAGGAGAGTAAACTGATGTCTGGCTTTTAATGAGGAAGGAGCTTCTTAGCTGGGCATAGACCTCATTTGGTTTGAATGCATGGGGAGAGTATTTTCAGTTCTTAGAGGGGAAAATTACACCACATGGAAACTGACTAGTCAGCCACAAAATTCTAAGCAATTTATTTTAAATGTGGTTTCTTGGATATCCTGCTTTCTGGAGTCATCCTGGGGTTTGTTTCAAGTATTCCTTGTTAATCACAGATCTTTGGCCATCGTGGAGAAGGTGAATTGCTGAAGCACTGGACTCTCTGTCCTCTGCCTTGTCCCTTAACTCATGTGCACCCTTGATGCTGTGGCGACGACAAGGGACTGAGCAGCATGCCTTCTGTCTGTTGCTCTCCATATCATGCCTTAAACATTCTTCTCCACTGGAAATGCTCATCATATCCACATCTTTCAATCCCCAACCCCATCTCTAAGGTGTGACTTCCTTTTCTCCTTTCCTCATAAAATGCTTAATATATACACTTCAGTAATCTCCTCTTTTCTAAACATTCCATATACCTATATTTTTACCTTTCCAAGGATGTCACTGTCCATTCCTCCTAACATACTCTTGTTTATGTGTCTCTGAAATGATAGCTTTACTCTGAGAACTTGATTTTTTACATTAAATACAGTCTCTCTTGCTTTTGTTTAATTGAAAACAGTCAAATTTTAAGATAAAAATCTCAATAAATTAAATTTTTCCATAAAACCATTCAGCAACTTCCTTTGTATTTTGTCATATATCTGAACTTAGCATGACATTTATATCTCTGTGAGGTCAGGTCCCTGCCTGCCTTTCCAGTTTCCTCACACACCACTGGTTTCTCAAATACACTGTTTCCTCCTACACCGGGACGTTTGCATTGGTGTTCTCTTTCCCTGAAACTTCTCCCATTTATTCACAGTGATTGACATCCCATTCTTCAATGAATTTTTGATAATTATTCCCCTCAAACCCTACCCTTTTCCTTTATTAAAAGTATTTGTATTGTGGTCATATACTTACCTGGTTAACATTGGACTGTTCACAGAATGGCAGACTCTGTAAGAACACACTTGTTTACCCATTGTGTTCATGACCTCAGACCACATCTATAGTAATTGTGTCCCTCCCCCAAACATTTGCCAAATGGTTTTTAAAGAGTGATTGTAATGGACAGTCTTAAATTTTTTAAAGGCAAAAAAACCTAGGGTATTTATGTTCTAATATATTGGACTACCTAATGGAAGTTCTGAGTCAGTGAATATAAAATAAACTGTGTCTATAAATGCATGAAGTGGAGGTTGGATAGATGCTCCAGTAGTTAAAGGTGCATGATGGCAAGCTTGCCAAACTGATTTCAGTCCCTCAGCACCTACATAATGCCAGGCATAACGTGGTGCATGTGTCTGTTATCTCTACGAGCTATGGGAGGCAGAACCAGGAGAAGCTGGAAGCTTAAAGGCTTACCCTGCAGCTAAACAATGAGAACCCTCTTTCAAAAGATGGAAAGGAAGAGACTGTCAGCTGAGGTCATACTCAGCTTGAACTGCAACATGCACACAGACACAAAGCAAAATAAAAAGAAATCAACAAATAAAATGAAGAAAATTCCAGGCATGTGGCATATAATTCTGTAATCCTGGTACTAGTGATGCAGACAGGCAGATTTTTTTAAGGCTTCCTGGCAAGCTAGTCTAGCTGAATTGATGATCACTAAGGTTCAGTGAGACACTCTGTCTCAAAAAATAAGGTCGCGAGAGTGAGGAAGACACCAAACTTCACCATCAAACTATGTCACTTGAGAGTGCGCACGCATACACACCCTCAGCAATGTCCACAAAAAAAAAAAAATGAAAGGAAGGGAAAATGACAGGTAGACTCAGATGTCCTGGGAAATAGCACCCTGGAGAAAAGTAAGAAGTCTGTGGCTGCCGCTGCTTTGATGACTGACTTCCCTCCCCAAGGTTTGTGCTCCCATGTCCAATGATAAGAAACTCCAATCAAACTCATATTCCTTCCCCCAACACCAAAATGAAACAAGCTTTATCTGACAGCCTGAGAGGAAAATATGAATTGAGGCGAGATTCAGCATACCCATGGGGGAGGAGGCTATGAAATACCAATAAACCATATTAATATGCTGGAGCCAGGAAGAAAAGGTTGAACTCCAACCCAGACTTAATAAGTATATGGGTGAGAGTGCAGGGAGAAGGCAAGCCTGGGTTTCCATCAGAATTAAAATGAGATCTGTAATGAAACCAGTAATATAATTATAAACTGTGAGAACATTTTTTTTTCTTTTCCTTCCCTTGTACTGAATAGGAAACTTGCTCAGATATGGGTGGGAGCTGGTGCTGAGAGGTGTGGATGCCCCCTAGAGTGGAATTTTTATTTTTTTTTTAAATTTTTTTCAATCCTCTTCACGGAGAAAAGTCTAAATCCATAAAGTTGTAGAAGGAAAAATACATGTAGAGCCATTTCTTCCTTACACAGTAACTGATCCCCAGGTTAAATGTGACAAGAGGCCTGGGGAAAAATAAATCAAGGAAAGACACTGGAAGCAGCCAAGCATGTTCAGGCCTCTCTCGATATCCCAGCAGAGAGCAGAATGGAGGTTGTTCGTGGTACTCTGTAAGGATGTTGACTTGGCCTCCAACCAGAATGAATTGTTACTAATTTTACTCCTTAACAAAGGAGATAACTGAGTTTGACGTCCAAAATTAGAGACTAATTTCTATGTTTTGAAAGAAGATTGAGTTAAAAAATGTGTTTCCAGAATCTAGGGGCAGAAGGTGGCTTTAAAGGATAATGAAATTCAATTTTCTTTCATTAATAATTCCATTGTATTGTCGTGAGCAGAAGGCTACTCTGCCATTCAGACAGGGAGAACACCAGGCCATTGGGAGCTCTGCTGGTCTGTAAAGTTAGATTTTCCACCGTTGTTGGTTAGGTGTTTGTGTATAGAAATAAGCTCATAAGAGACGAGGGAACATTGGAGTGAGCCTATTAATATTTGACCCTGGATATGTGAGATCTAGATCTAATTCAGCCTCCTACTTTTATGACCTTGTATATATTAAAGTACCTGCCTGACCTTCACTTGCCTCATCTAACCACAATGCAACAGCTCTCTGTCTGGATAGTACCTGATGCCTTTGATTTCACTTTGCCACTTCTAAGCCTTGACTGAGAAGGTGGTTCCTTCCTCTTGCTATTTGCTCATCACTTTTCCGTGTGTCCAACAACCCTAAGAGTTGGAATATGGTCTTAGAGAATGCAGTTGGGCAAGTAGAAGAAAATGGTTAGGGAGGTTGGTTTCTCCAAGTACTTAAAAAAAAAATTCTCTGGAGTACTATCATCTTATTCCTTTTGTGAATCGGTATGTATGTGAGGTTTGTATTACATGTTCATATGTTTGTAGGTGATGGTGTGTGTGTGTGTGTGTGTGTGTGTGCGCGCGCGTGCATGCATGCAGGTGCTCATGCATATATGTGTACATGTATGAGAGGACAGAAGTGGATTTCAGGTACATTCTTTGGTCAGTCTCAGACTTACTTGTGAGGGACAAGTTTGCTTCTGAATGTAGAACTCATCTATTTGGCTACATTGGTTAATCATTAAGCCCCAGGGGTCCCCCTGCCTCCACCCTGTCAGTACTAGCATTGCAGGTGCGCAGTGATGAGGGATCAAACTCAGGTCCTCATGCTTGTCCTCAACCCAGTTCCCTTATTATTACATAGTATCTTCTTCCCTTCTTTCTTCCCCCTCCTTTCCTTCTCTTTCTTTTAGCCTTCATCTTGTCAATGTAGATTTGCATATCTTCCTCTTGTAAGATGCTCATATAATCAGGATATACAGATGGATAGAATCTAACCTCTGACCACCTCTAGTTTGACAGCAAGTAAAAGATGAAGTGTGGTATGGGAGGGTGTATAATGGTAATTTACTGGTGCTATGGAGACACGGGAGGGGTAGGATCCTAAGCCAGAGAGAGAGAGAGAGAGAGAGAGAGAGAGAGAGAGAGAGGTGTTAGAGTACTTCCTGCCTGAGCTACGTGTCACAGTAGCTGACTGGAGAGTTGGTCACACACTTCAGAGAAGGAAAAGGATTCTTTGTACTTTATTTGTATAGACTCTGTGGGAACTTTGCTATTATTGCAACAATCACAGCATTTCTAATTGAAATCATTTACAGAACTGTTGCTATGTGCCCACCATGTGATAAGTGTTTTATAAGGCATTACCTCATTTAACTACATTAACACATGAAGTGTGCCTTTCATTACACCTCAGAAACCATAAACCATAAAGGTCATGGGATCCTCGAGAGGTTGCATGACCTATTCAATGTCACACATGCAGGGAGAGGTTGAGGATAACCCCTTCAAATTAGCACCCACCAAATGCAGTAGAGACTTGAATGACTTAAGTTCAGGTTCTGGTTCCACTGTGGCTTTGGACAAATCTCTACTTCTCCATGCCTTGATTTCTTTATTGTAAAATGTGGGAGAGGACCAGGAAGCTACTTGGAATTCCTCCCTGCCTTCACATTTTAAAAGTAGAAGAAATGCTACAGTTAAAAACCTGAAGGATTGTGTGTCAAGTTATATGAAGTAAGCCAGATACAGAAAAACAAGCACTGCATGTTCTCAGCCATAGAGAAGATAAAAAGGGTTGCTCTCGTGGAATCAGAGTGGAATTCTGGCTACTGGAATCTGGGAAGGGCAGATGTTATGAGGACTGAAAAGAGTTGCTATTGTGATTAAGTCCTGGTGTTTCATAACACACAGTGGTGACTAGAGCTAACAACAACTGATCCTCTGATCTTGTTTTTCATGTGTGTGAGTGTGTGTGTGTGTGTGTGTGTGTGTGTGTGTGTGTGTGTGTGCGCGCGCACGCACACACACGCATATACAGAATGAGTGGAATGTGTATCCTGTGCACATGCATGTAGCAACTAGGGGAATATCGAGTGTCCTTCTCTATCACCATCAACCTTATTCTTTGTGAGGAAATGTCTGTGAACCTGGAATTCACTGTTTTTTTTTCTTAGATTGACTAACCCCATTCTACTGTCTCTATTCATCCTCAGCACTGAGGCTACGGCATGCACAGTCACTCTTGGCTTCTTACATAGAAATTAGGGACCAAATTCAGGTCCTCCAGCTTGTACAGCAAGCATGCTCACCAGCTGAGCCTAGGAAAGCATCAAGCCCCAGGGTCCATTTCCAATACAGCTCAAAAAGAGGATGTTGATTATTCCCAACACAAAAAAATGATAAATGTTTGAGGTGGAAGATGTGTTAATTACTCTAACTTGATCAATGTACATTGGATACACATGTCAAATATATCACACTGAATCCCATAAATATGCACAATTTTGTGTCATTTAGAGAGGTCCTCCTTTACTTATTCCATGAGGGACAATAATTGGTATCATAGAACTGTTTCTTAGCCCCATTTTCCAGACTGATTCAGGCCAATTTGTAGCCAGACGGCCTCTGAGCATGGATGCTGGGTGCAGAGGCAGCTGAACAAACTTTCGAGAGCCCACAAGTTGCCATTTGGAGAAAGCTTAGAAGGATCACAGCCAAGATTCTACAGGGACTGCAGGCTCCCAAGACTGTCTGGATGAAAAAGAAAGTGGTGGGAAGTGGCTGTGGTGGGAAAGATGTATCCTATCTCTAGCTCTCAGCCCCAGGTGCCAAGAGACCTTGAACATCTGCAATACCAACAAGAGTATGGGAGGGGGAAGAGTTCATTCTTTTCAGAGGGGAAATGATGAGATGAGATGAGAGGAATAATTAAAATCCATGCATCCTCACACCAAGCTCTAGTACCCAGCGAAGCCATGCTATTTTGCTTTCCTCCCCAGCTGGTTCCTCTGGATTATCTAAGTCAAATATATCTGCAGCTGTTCAGTCCTGGGTTTCCCAGGAGCTGTTGGCAAATCCCCGAATCTCTGCTAATGCTTCAGGCATCTCATCATCAGCTGGACCTGTCTCCAAGTCAGCGGCCACTCCTGATTATCCTGTTTAATTCCTTCCTTTGCTTGAGCCTTGGGTCATATTTGAACTTTGCCATGGTGTCAATTCCCTCAGATGCTAACCTGACATTTGCTGAGCATCTGTTCAAGCCAGGAATCAAATCCTGGGACAAGGTCAAATGAGTGATGTAGTGAAGGTAACATGAAATTAAAATCCAAAAACCTCAGGTTCAAATCTATACTCTTCCACTTGCTAACAGTGGATCTTGGCAAGTCTTCTCACTTTTCTGAGGCGTCAGTCACATTGTCATAACTTGGGGACATAGTTCAGTGGTTAAAAGGATTGCTGCACAAGCCTGAGGACTTGAGTTATTAGTCCCTCTCACACAGATAGAGCTAGACATGTAGCAGCACACATGTTTGCAGTCCCAAATGGGTCTAGGCTATGAGTGGTGGAGTCAAGAGAATCCCAAAACTCTAACACCAGCTAGACTGTCCTTTGCAGTGATAAAACAATAAGAAAGAGATGCAAAGAAAACACCATCCTGAGGGTGTCTTCTGATCACTATGGGTGTGCTATGGAAGCCTACACCCAAACTCACCCACTACACACACACACACACACACACACACACACACACACACACACACACACACACACACATGTGTACCCATAAGCCTCCTTCCTAGGGCGATGATGAGAATGGAATAGAGTATGAAATGGAATCTGTATTTTACATCATCAGATGCTAATTCTACCCTCAAAGATGTCATCCCTGGGGGTTAAAATCCTTAGAGAACTATAGAAATAGACTATGGTAGTAAAAGACTCTAACAGGAAATGGAAGGGCATACAACAAGAGGAAACAAGTTTGCAGAGAAGCTTGGGGTATTTAGTACTGGGAAGCTCTTGGTAGAATTTGGGGAGAGATCCCTTGGGTCTTTTTCCACCAAAGGAAACCAGATGTGAAGAGCTGGGAGGGAGCATCTGCACTTCTGTTGGGAAGTGAGGTGAGGAGTCTGAAGACAAGGTGAACAGTCTTCCAGCATGAGCAAAGGGATGACAGTGCAGAGTAGCTGTGTGTGGATGACCTCGTGGGAGGGCCCACCAGGAAGAACAGCTGACTATGCATGCTATAGTTCCTGGGCCGAAATCTAGACTCCCTCACATGTGCTCTATGACTGATATCCACTTCTACCCTTTGCATTGGGCTTATAGCCTGTTAAGTGGCTGCCATGGAACCACAGATTCTCTTTAAATTTTAAAAAATATTTTATTGATAGTCTCCATTCATATACACAATTTACCCTGATTATAACCCCCTCCCACCACCCTTTTAGTCCCTCCTCCATTAACCCCTTATCTCCAATTACTTCTATTTTGCTGTCATCATTTGTTTGACTCTTGTATTATACAGGTCTGTATAGATAGTGACCGCCACTGTGAGGTCATACATCAGCCACATTGTGTCTGTAAGACATTACTGTAAACACTCCTCTCATTCCTTTGGATCTTACATTCTTTCCATCACCTTTTCTGCAATGGTTCCTAGGCCTTGCAGAGTTTGACAGTGATGTTGATATATTACTTAGTGCTGAACACTCCACTGTCACCTCTTCTCAGCACTTTGATGAGTTTTCAGTCTCCCCAGTAGTTATTGCAATCAAGAAGAGAAGTGCCTCTAACCAAATGTAAGCATTAATATATGGGACAAAGCGTAAATATTTAGACAGAATTTTTTTGGCATGCTTTATCAATTTACCTGAACAATAGTAGGCTCTTGATTAGGCTTTCAGTACTAGGCAAGAATTCCCTCCTCTGCAGTAGGCCTCTAATCCAAACAGAGAGCAGTTGGTTCCCCTATAACAGACAGACAGCCTATCCAACAGTGGGCACATTTTACCTGGCTGGCCAGATGTGGGGCTTGCAGGATCCACTTCTGTTTATGACTATTGATGACTTTTCTCTACCAACAGACTGCATATCACTTTACAGCATCCTGACAGCTAGTCAGCAGGGAGGAGTCTTCCAGCTTTGCTCCAGCTTGTTATCTTAGTGACCTGCAGCCCATGTGTGTGGTGTCTTCAACCATTGAGTCTGACCATCTAGTTCTAGTGGGTAACCAAGAGCTTTGAAATAGCCTGTATTATTTGAGGAGAATTAGAGGCCTTCCTGACCAATAATTTACAGGAAGGGATCCCATCCCTGCACTGAAACTTTCTTATAATAAACAATGACTTCTGGACACAGCATAATTCACTCACCTCTGCCCAAACACTCTCTTTTTTAACACACACACACACACACACACACACACACACACACACAGACACACACACGTATGTGTGTCTGTGTGTGTATAGCAAAGAAGTAGATTTATAAAGAAGTTTACGGTTAGAATAGGTTTGTTTTTGTTTTACAAATTCTAGTGCAGTTTTGAAAATTCAGAGACATCCTGCAGAGTCAGATATATTTAGGTTCAAATGCTAGCAGTAGGAATTCATAGCTATTCAAACTCACCAATGTTACTTAATCCTTTTGGCTTATTTCCTAATCAGTAGTGAAAAATAATGAGATGATATTTGTAAAGCATTTAGTAGAATGTTGGGCAAACAGGAAGTACTTGGCAATACAGTTTATTAGCTTCTTCATCATTGTCGAAGTCAGCCACACGCCGCTGGGATGAATCGTCAAACCAGGCACAGTTTATGGAAGGAAAGGATTTATTGAAACTACAGATTGGGAGGAGTTCCATAACAGTGAAAGAGGTTGGCCCTTTTTCACATGTCCAAGAAGAGAGGAAAACCCATCATGTACAACACTCACACAGGACAGGGAACAGGCAGGAGAGAATCTCTTCCCTTTATATAGCTTTAGGGTGGGTCTTACAACCTTTTCCCAGACCTAATGGCTTCCTGAGTCTCTGGAATTTCCTTCCTGCATTGCCCACACAGGAAAGGATGTTTACTTCTAGCTTCTTTGAGCTTCTTTACATCCTGCCTCTTATTGAGAGGCTGCCTTCCTGGCCTCTTATTGAGAGGCTGCCTTCCTGTAAACTTCCTCAGAGACTGACCCAAAATAATCCTCAGAGACCCACCCAAGATTACTTAAAAAGTCAAGTTGACAACAAAACTTAACCATCACAATCATCATTCTCTTGGTTTAAGAAGGATCCTTCTGATAAAAGGCTTGAACTCCTTTTTGCACTCAGCACATTTGCAATTATTTATTTGATCTCTGCTTTGGCTAAAATTTGGCTGTAGAATAACACTGCTTCTGCTTACTACCTGGTTCTACTACCTTGTACTAGTTATTTAAATAAGACTGTTACTCCATAAGAGCAGATATTGTAAACCACATTAAAGAGTACTTGGGCATGGCGCATATCAAATATTTAGTAAATAATAATCTTTGTCAGTGTAACTTAAAGCTTTTTAAAGGCAGAGAAATTGCTTATACCTATGAAAATTCCAATTTTTTCAGGATTTATGGGATCATTGCCCACTATGTAAAAGGGAGTTTGACATTGCCAAAACTTGAAGTAAGCAAATCTATGAGGGGTTGCTACACTTGAGTCCGTGTGATAAAGTATTGGCAAATAAGAACAGAATCGAGGGAATTCCCATAGATGTAGAACAAGAATCAAAACCAAAGAGTTTCTATAGGTCTAGAACAAGAATAGAAATCAGAGACTTCTTAGACCAATTACAGTAGCAGAAACCAGGGAGTTTCTATAGAGCTAGAACGAGAAAATGTGCAACGACTTGCACTTAGAGGCTTAGGTGGGATAAGAGACACAGGTGATGTGGCATCTGCCTCCCAGGACCATGAGGACTTGTGAGCACAGATGTCAGCATAATAAGCCCAAATGAAGGCTTGGGAGTTAGTTCAGGGCTGGTGAATTTGCTTAGTATCCACAAGGCCCTGGCTTTAACCTCCTGGTACTGAGAAATAAAATATGTATATGAGGAAGGTGCCACACGGGATAATGTCCCTTTTGCAGAACTGCAAGATAAGAAAATCAAAGTTGAAACAACAGTGCCCAAATCTAGGGCTTCATATTCTACCTCTAGCTTCATCTTTGGAAAAATGAGGACATGAATGACCCAAATCTCAGGCTGTTACCATGAGGAATGAATAGTTGCTAGCTGCAAGGCCTGGACCATGGCAAATACATGTGAGCACTGGTTTTCTTTCTACTCAAGCACTATCTTCCGGATAAGAGAACACAAATCACATGCCAAACTCTTGGTTATGTTTATAGGTAAAAAAAATGAGAGCATATAATAAAAAGAAAAATATAACCTTTACAAACCCTGTCTGAATGGACAATATTAGTAAAATATGTCAACTGTGCTCTGTGGACAAAATTTATTTGACATATCTCAGAAGGATTCTCTCTTGAAGGGTTAAGTGGTCCAAGTAATATCTAAAGTGGCATCTCGGCATGGGATCTGGGCCTAGGAGGAGGAAAGAGGGAGTGATCAGTGTGCAGCACCCACGCAGAAGCTGACATGACCTGTAACTGTGAAGCTTCCAGGGGTGGACATTTCCTACAAAGGCTCATATACAGCATTAATGGGGACATTGGACATGCATCAGAAACAGGGGCCTAAAAGGAGGCCCAGGGAACTGGTGGCATAGTTGAATCAATTAAAAATGGCAGCTTCTCTCACTTTAAAAGTGAATGTGTGGGCATGAGGGTGAAGGTATAGATAGGGAGGGCACAATGCCAAGTAGCTAGCTTGACAGTTTTCTAAATTATAGACTTTTAGAGCCGGAAACTATTTTCAGCCTTATCTTCACTAATTCTCTACCTAAGGCATCTCACACTCCAGCCACATATAATGAATGTTTCCTGAGTATCCATTCCTGAAGTCCCAGGATCTCTCTTGCGCCACTGAAAACATTTATTTCCTTTGTCATCAACCTCATTGTATTTCCAGGATACAAAGAGACTTTAACTCTCTGCTCAGGTGTGACCATCTGTAGGGAATGCTCTTTGATTTTTGCAAAGGAGGTGAGTGTCCCTACCATGTGCTCATCCAAAGGTTCACAATACTGAATTATAACCATGTGCATTTTCAATCAATGTCTTTTCCTTTCACCTTTATAACCTCCACATTTTGCCACAGTGTCCAACATAGTGTGAGTATATTTAGATCAATTCTCTATTTAACATAACAAGTAAAACTAACCTGAAATATACATTATTGTGAATATGATTATGGTTACTATTGCAATGGAATTTTGAAGCCCCAAATGGTGATATGGTAGACATCTCAAAACCAATACTGAGTTCAGTAATAGCTTTCCTGTTTCCAAATTTCCATAACACCAGGATGGAAGATGGAGGTCATTTTCAGAGGTTGATCCAGAAAGATTAACAGACAAAATATGTGCTTCATTGAACATTAAAGGGTATAGAGAGCTCCACAGTGCTGTTTTCAATCCCAATTCTTGTGTCATTTTAGGAACTAATGCACTATAATATGTCATAGTCAGCCACATGCTGCTGGGATGAATCTCCAAACCAGGCACAATTTTGGGGAGGAAAGTATTTATTGAAGTAACAGACCCAGGGGAAGTTAAGGAAAAAAGGCTGGTCCCCTTTCACAGATCCAAGCAGAGACAGACAGCAGCTCCAGAAGCAAGCAAACAAGCACACTGTAACACTGTAATTCACATAATGCAGAACTGCCAGACCTGGGGTTCCAGTTGTTGTTTTGCATATGTATCCCTAGAATTTTGCATCCAATTTAGAAAGAGTGTCGTGACCCCAGGAGGCCAGGCCAAAGTGATACTTCCTCCAGCCAGAAGCCTGGAGACAATTAACAATTTAATAAACACAATTATAATAAATTCTATTGGGGGACATTTACTCAAAACTACCACATAGACTCCAAATAAACATATCATCAGGTAAGTCATCATGGGTCTCTGATGTGACAGCCAACAGAGTAGGTGTTTTTTCCACAATACCTAATTTAATCTTTACAGAATTTTTTACACGCTAAACAAATAATTATTCCACATTCTTTATGTGTCATGGAACAAGAGGGATACTATCCTGGGAAAGACAGCCAAGCTCCTGCCTTCATAATGCTTTCATTCTCAGGAAGGAAAGGCATACAACACATTAGCAGGATGATAAAGTAAGCAATAGTAACATGTAAGAGTAGCTGTGAGATCATTATTCCAAGGAGGAGATCAGTAGGGGTGTTCTGCTCCAATATGCTGGCCAGGGAAGACAGCTCTGAAGAGATGACATTTAAATGGACATATGAAAAATGGGAAAAGGGAAGGGGTGCTCCAGGCAGAAGTTCAAAGCCTACCAAGGGATTGAAAAGATGGAAGATAGTCATGGTTGGGGCAGAGTGAATGAATGGGTTGTAGAATTGAAAAAGAATAGGAGAGCATGCCTTCTTCTCTGGACCAGGCATCCTTGCTGTATTTCTGGACTCAAGGAAAATGAGACTGGACAGCATAGAGGACAAAAGACATTGTCAGAGATATTTACTGCCTGTTCTGACTTTGGTTATTGAAGGTAAAATGGTCTCTTCCATTCTGGGCAATTATCACTCAGGCCAAAATTTCCATATCCTCCTTACCGTTCTTCTCTCCTCTCATTTATGACCATTCCCTTTTCTTCCTACTTGCTGGCATAGATTTTGCTCATTCTCTTCTTACCTCCTGTCTTTCTGCCCTTAGATTTGGGGCTCTCTCAGACATGTGTCTAAACACTGTGGCTCTGAATCAGCCATAGTCTGCACTCTCCTTGGAGTCCTGTCCCATAGTGCTCCAGTAACCAGCTCGCATAACTATCCAAACCTTCTCATACTGACATTTTGTCCATTGCCTGAGGAGAGCTGATTGCTGTAAGCAATTTGAATATTTAGATTTTTAAAGGATAAATAAATTGGTAAGGTAGAATTTCAATCAGTCAGTCGGTGACAAGTAGTTTTTAAAGGTATTCACCCCACCTCTGTGTATTTGATTGTGGTTTTCCAAATCACTGCCCTTCCGTGTTTCCATGAATGGTACTCGTTGGGAATTTCAGGGCTCTTTCCCATAACGGAAATGAAGAAGTCCAAAAGAAACATGCCAGCTACTAATAGTTCTTTTTGCCCTGAGATACTGTTCATGATTATTTCTCAGAAGTGATTTTTAATTGTTTCATCTAAAAGGTATGCATCTTCTTTGCTCTGGCTGCCTCCTCACAGAGGTCTGTGAATTGGATCTAGCTATTAGTACCGCTTACTGATTTCCTCTGAGTCTTGCTGGCTGAGGCACCAGGCTTGGAACAACTTTTAATTTTGTTTTTAATTAAATTTCAGTTGTTTCAAATTACTCACTTTTAATGCCATTTCTTTGCAGTCCTCAGAGGCAGCAAGGGCTGTGAGTTCCTGTTTTTACGTGCACAACACAATCTGAAGTGTGTGTATCCATGGCTCGGCGAAAGACTTATTCCTGGCTGAGGTCCAGAACAAGAGTGGGCAATTAGAAAAGTAGCAATGAGTCACAGAATGGGCCTTTGTTGTATACTACCCAAAGCTGATATGTTGCTTAAACTGGAGTCTTGGTTATTGTATTTGTTTTTACAAAACTATATTTGAGCAAGGCAGCATCTCTTTAATTTCACAATGGGATTACATATATGTGTAAGTGGTAACAGTACAAGAATACCAACATTTATTAAGCATTTATTATGTGTCAGGTAGTGTTTTAAACACTTTGCATATATTGCCTTATTTACATTAAAAGTGAATAATCTGAAACACCAGAAATTTAATTTGCATGTATTACCTCCCACACTCCTAAGAGAACATTATCTGCATTTTTATAGTTGAATAACCAAAGCCCATTTAGCTAGATACTTATCACTTGGTTAGTTAGTGGCTGGAATACTGGCTGGATTATGTCATGTTTCTGCTTTTAAGCTCAGCACTGGACTTTCTCCCTCACTCTAAAACACAATAGAGTTCCATCATCTAAGTGAATTGCACAATGAGGAAGAGGGCACATTGACTGCTCATTTGCAAAAGTGACATGGTGTGTTTTGTTTGTTCTCTTACACTGCCTCCACTCATGTCCACCCCTGTTGTGTAAACTTTGAGTGTGTACCATGGGGTATGGTTTAGATTCACAAAATCATGGCCTGGCTATTGAACTGTATGTTCATTCAGATACCTAGCACCCCAGAAAGGACAATTAAGTTTAAAGACAAAAACATAAATATATTCCAAATGTCCTGGATATCCCCCTGGGCTAGCTAATGTCATTTGCTCTTAGACTGTCACTTCCAAATGAAAAGAGAACTTGGTCTATTTTCTGTCTCAGAAATTATGTCTGCCTTTGCTTTGCTTGGCAAGTAACATCTTTTGACTAACATGACCCCTATCCCTTCCACTGTTCCTTGTGCACATGCGTGCACGTGCACACACACACACACACACACACACACACACACACACACACACACACACAAACACCTTGTTGGTTCTCACACCAGCATTTTTAGTTCTCAAGAGTATTTGTTCATGCAGGCAAACATGTATGCATTGGCACATATACTTATTTAATACCCCTCTCCTATGCAGCATTATACATTCTCTATAGATTTCTCATCTCTTTAATTTCCTGCTAAATAATAGAACTGGTAATGAACATGTATAGACTATGTGAATAAACACATTCCAAAGTTATTGCAATGGATTGGCAGTAGATGATGTATAGAACCAGAAATGTGACTTCCAGATTCTAGTTTCAGACTCTGTGTAATTTGGGCATGATAGTGATCCGTGTGCCTCAACTTCTTTATCTGTGATACAGGAAGGACATGACCCCCTAGAATATACATGTACAATGAAGGTATGAGGGAAATGAATGACATTCACTTTTATATGTTGCTCTCATTGACCTGTTTCTTCATGGCAATACTTCCAGAAACATCAATGTCAGTCATCAAATTTTTCAAATGATCATCAAAGAAGAAAATGAGCTTGTCCAAGGGCACACAAATATGAAACCACTCTTGTCTAATTCCAGAATCTTGAGTATAGGTATATATATTGTGTGTCTTCTAAGTGCACTTGTGTGCATGCTCATATGTGCATGAAGGTACACATGTTTGTGGATACCTGTGGAATCCAGAGGATAACTTTGAGAGTCAACCACAGGTACGCCGTCCACTTCTTTTGGAGTGAGGATTTTCATTGGCATGGAGGTCACTGAAGAGGTGAGGCTGACTGGCCAGTGAGCTTCAGGGCCCCACCTTTCTCTACCTCTCCAGTGCTGGGCTTACACATATATACCACCATGCTCAGCATTTACTTGGGGATCAAACCCAGGTCCCTGTGCTTATGAAAAACTTAACTGATTGTGTTATCTCCCCAGCCTAAGTTCCTTAGTGACTTAAATGTTAAAGCTTCTCTATTACTGAAGCTCATTGGAAGATTTGGGGTGAGACTATATGATTTGCTTCTTTTGCTGTCATCTAATACCTAAGGCCATGCTCTCCATACTATGGCTTGGAAGCATCATTTATCCATTCTTTCATTCATTCAAAATGTTTTTTACTGATTACCCAAAAAGTGCCATACACCAAGTACAAAATTTTCTCTCTCAGAAATGAGAGAATGTCTCTTTCAGAAAGCTCACTCAGTGTTGAGTTGGCTATGGAGCTCCTTCAGAAAGCCCAATCTCTTCTGATGGAAGAGGCTACCAGCATGCCCATATCTTGCTTCATGGTGCATAATCACTAAGTCTGTGCAGGAATTAGGTATATTGGGTGTGATGCCAGTGGAAGGGTTAAGGTGTATATACCAGGTCATCAGGGCAGAGGAAAGACAGGCATCATCCTGGAGGAAGGGGGTGTTAGTTCCCCTTCTGCTGCGCCAGCAAGGATGGACACAGTCCACAGTGTTGGGAACTTCAGAATATATAAACAAAAGCAAAGATGTAAAACTCTAAAGATAATCTCTCCTCCACTTCTAAGTGGGCCCTCTTCCTCTCCTTTGTCTAAGGAAATAGGAACATATTTCTGGCAATTATCCAGGTACAAATGAGCTCTTCTTGACTATTTTCTGTGTGTTTGACTCCTTGCTACAATCTTTTATATACTTTTACTCTGTATTCCTAACCAAGTCTTTCAGAGTTGCTGATAAGGTAATAGAGTAATCTCATTATCAGTATTGCTACAAAGTAACAATGTAGATATTAATAATAGATAAGTATTAGACATATCTTCTTTCACATTTCCAGTCCCTGTCTGTTGGGTTGATGTATCTTGGTGGTGTGTCAGCAGAGAACTTTCACCACTTGCCCACATATACACTCTGAATGGCCATTTTATGTGTTTCTGTTTCAGGCCTGAATAAAATCTTAACTATTCTTAGTAAACTTGCTTTCCTCATGAACAACAGTCATGCCAATGACCATTATAGACAGGGGTATTGAGGTAGTTACTACTGTACCATTTTACAGGAGAGGAGCCCAAGGCACACACACACTTAGGCAATGAGCAGAAAAACCTTCAGGTGGTAAATAGCAGGGCTGGATTCCAGTAGTCCCGCAGGCTGCAGAGCCAGGCTCTCTCACGTTGTCCCCCACCAACACCTTCTGGGAAGAGAAGAGAGATTTCATTCAGTGACCCATACTAGAAGAGAGGATCACCAGCCACTCTGATCCCTGTTTGAACCCGGGGTCTTCATTTGATCCTCAGATTAAAAACTTTATCTTTGTCTTCTTACCATTTCCAGAATTCATAGCAGAGTTTGGCAGGTGAAAGGCTGATTGCTGAGAATGTGCCCCCGAGGCTAAGCCACAGATATCCTTCATCATGCGGCTCCATGTACTGCATTATATCTTCAGGCAGCTGCTCTCTGTGCCAGACAGTGAAATCTATTCCATCAACATGACTGTCAAGACCTCTGCTTTTTGGAAGCTTTATCCGATGTAGCCTTTTGTAGTATCATAAAACAATTAGATTTAGGCTTAGCATTAATTTGAATTATTGTCCAGTTTCCAGAAATTATCTTCTGGGAATGTCATGGGGATGTATTACAAGTCTTTGGAGATATTAAGTATTGAATTACAATTTTATGTCACCATTTCTGTACCACCTCTCCACACATGGGGTGTGATTTATGCTTTAGTAAGGAGCTAGAGAAGCTCAGTATTTAGACCAGGAAACAGGTGAATGTTAACATAAGCCAAAAAAAAAGTCCCATGATTAAAAAACAAACCTTAGTGTAGGCCTGTGTTCCTTGGTGTGAGAAGAATGGGACGCAGTTTCTGAGCAGCAGGTGCGGTTTGCATTCCACTATTCAGTCAGCAACCTTTTATTTTTATTTTATTTTTTATATTTATTCAAGGGAGGGGACGACACAGGCTGTGCCAGTCCTCCTGCCCACCTTCTAGAACACAGCTTTTAAACCAGAGGCACGAGTTGAGCCAGAGTGGGGAGTGGTCACCTTCCCTTCCTCTCCGGGGAGGTATGTGTGTGTTGGGGGGAGGCTGGGGACAGTCAGGGACTAGGGCAGAGGAGAGTGGGTGGGCTCAGTCACCGAGAGATAGAGAGAGAGAGAGAGAGAGAGAGAGGGAGAGAGAGAGAGAGAGAGAGAGAGAGAGAGAGAGAGAGCGCACCAGGGCCACCACCTTGTGGGTCTGGCTTATGTGGGTCCTGGGGAATTGAACCCGGAGCCTTAGACACTGGAGGCAAGTGCCTTAACCGCTGAGCCATCTCTCCAGCCCGTCAGCAACCTTTTAGCTGTGTGCTTCAGGACATGCACCTTTGAAGTCTTTCAGCCTCAGTTCCCTCACCTGGAAAACGGGACTACAAATAAGAGTTTCTTTCTTCTGGTATTTCTCAGATCAGTGAGATTTGCAGCAGCAGTAAAGATTCCCATTCGACAGGTGAATTCAAGTGAGTCAGGCAGCCACAGTCATATTTACTATGCGTTCAGGCACTACAAGGTAAATACCCTTCACCTTTGGTTAGACAGAGAAGCTGAGAAAAGAAAGAAGAAGCATTGCCTGGGCCACTCGGATGGTGACATGAAGGGCACCATTTTGATCTAGGTTTACCAACTCCAAGGGCTCTGTTTTTTCAT
>PVHP010015798.1:0-36838 GCA_004024765.1 Zapus hudsonius | reverse complement strand
CAACACAGGATAGGCCACTGAGACAGAAACCAGGGATTTTCGACACAAGGACCTCTAAGCTCGCAACATTAAAGCAGCCTTATTACTCACCCACCACGACTCAGGGAACTGAGCGGAAGAGGGGGCGGAAAGATTGTGAGAGCCGTGGTGGGGGAGACGGTCCGGAGGCATGGCACCCATCAGTAACAACACACTTGGGTAAGGAAGAGCGAGATGAGTACTAAGATATACAGGATCCCTTGCCACAAGGACTAATACAGACAGCCCACGAAGGAGGATAGACAACTGATCAGGGATGGGGAGGGGGGGAAGTGGGGAATTCGGGATAACAATGCATGGTTTGCCCACTAAATAATGTAACTCATTATGGATAATAAATATTAAAAAAAGTATTTAACATTAAAAAAAAACCAGTTGTATATCACTCCTGTAATCCTGGGGAGTCATTGTGTGACATTCTAAATTTCTGTTTTCACAGACTTGACTTCCTGAAACTCTGAGCCTCCCTCTTCTCTTCAGAAGGGTATATTTCCATTCAGAGGAATTTGCTATACAACACTCATTAAGCATTTAGTTTGCATTTTTCTTATGACTAATAATGGTGATCACTGTTCCATATGTTTTTTTGTCCATTTGCATACCTCACATATGGAGCGTCTGTTTAGGTCTTTATCCCCCAAAGATGTTAACTATTATTTTGTGTCATCATTGTGCTTCAAAATTGTCTATGTAACCATCCACTCTGCATAGGTCTTAAGCTATTTCATACCAAGGTCGAGGTACAAGTCACATTGATCTTGGATGGCTTAACCTCCCTTTGTACACTTGTGGAGTAAGTTAACAGATGGCCAAACTCCACGGATCACGACAAAATGTCGCCATCTGCTCTCTGCAGCGGATGAAGGGGGAAGATGCAAAGCCAGCTGGATACCTTCAGCTTCCTTTCCTTAGGTTTGCACAATGCTCTCTCCCCTCCTTCCTTTCCTCCTTTCCCCTTCTTCCTTCCCTGTTCTCTTTTTCTCTCCTCTCTCTCTCTCTCTCACTCTCTCTACCTCTTCCTCCTTTGCTTTATTTTTTAATACTGGGCCACTCAGTAGCCCCGGCTCCCCTAGAACTCACTATGCAGCCTTTGAACTTGAAGCAGTCTTGCTGCCCCAGTCTCCTGTGTTAGAATTACAGGCATCCATACCATGCTCAGCAATGAGCTTCCTCTTCTATATTTTAAAGTTACTTTTATTTTTCCTAAATATTTTCATCTATTTATTTGCAAGCCAAGGGAGAAGTGAGACAGAGAGAGATGGACAGAATGGACATGCATCTGGCTTTACGTGGGTACTAGGGAATTGAACTTGTGTTGTTAGGCTTTGCAGACAAGTTCCTTAACTGCTGGGCCATCACTCCAGCCCAAAGTTACTTTTTTATTATTATCACATATCTGATTTTTTTCTTTAATTTTTTTTCATATTTATTTTCATTTTTCAAATCTATTTAAAGTTTAAGCTCGTGGGAATTGAACTTTATCAATTGCTTACATTTTCTAAAGTTTCCGACCTGGGCCTGTTCACCCCTCCTTAGGCAACCTTGTGGCGCCCGGCTCCCGGGAGGTCACCATATTGATGCCGAACTTATTGGGGACACCTGATCAGCATAGCGAACTGCAGCCCAGAACTCCTGGACTCAAGCCATCCTCCCACCTCAGCCTCCCGAGTAGCTGGGACTACAGGCGTGTGCCACCGTGCCCGGCATATTTTCTAAAGTTGAGCACTACATTAATAGGTAAAATCAGAGCTTGCTTTATTCTAGTCCTATGGCAGGTGCTGAGGTATATTCAAAACTATGCATTGTCTAATAAAGTAGAAATAAAAATGTGAAGTATTATTTTGTTTATCATCCATTCATTAGTTCATCATTGAACATTTGTCATTAAGTATTTACTATGTGTCAGATACTGTAACAGATACTAAAAACTGCAGGTATGTAAAATATATCTTATTTTCTGAAATTCTCGACTTAGATATATTTTTAGTTTAACTAGAAATCTCTGCCCTATGTGTCCTGTGAGACCCCAGGTTCCACCAGGGTTGCATGCAGAACAAGGTGGTCCTAGATGAAAATCTTTGTTTCAGGAAATGAACTGAGGTTGAAGGGGAAGCGATGAAGTTCACTGTCCTGTCAATTCTCTCTCCCTCTTACTCCTCAGTGCACCGTGAAGATGGAAGGCTACAGTGGATGATCAGTCACAGAGACATTAGAGTGCACCTTGGCCGGTGCGTGGCCAGCGGTCACACAGATGAGACCTCTTCATCACTGCTTTCACATTAGGCTATGTGTGTATATACGGGGGCAGTGTTACTGCAGTGAAGCCCCTCTGTGCTCTGGATGGGTGCAGTTAGGTATTAGGGTGTCAGACACTGGAATGTCACTCAAATTTCCCCAAGTCAGTGATATATATTTATATACTGTATATGGAGGACCTTGCTTAATTGGTGGATCAGGGAGGAGATCACAAACTTGGGAAGATCCAGTGGGCAGAGGTAAAGCCTATGAAAAATGGAGGAAGGGGTTCCTGATCGCCATCTTGAGGCAGTCTCTGCAGGTTAGGTCTTGCCTGTGTTCTTTAGGGCCCTAGCTACCTACCTACAAGAGAAGACCACCCCTCCTAGTATGTATGTATAGTCAGCTCCCTTCTGAGAGAGGCTAGTGGAAGTTATCTCGCTCGGGTCTGCTGTTTTCTCGGTGGTATGTGATATATAATTTATCACACCCCCTCTTATTCTTGGGAACAGACTATTCTGGAAAAATTTTGAGCTTTATTACATAAGAGTGATAAGACTTTGCACTCAGACTTAGATTTGGGGGCGGAATGTGGAGTTCTGGTAGCTTATTAAATTCTGTGATGGGTGTTGAGGCCAATGTCTCCTCTGTTTTACTTTCTTCTCTGCATGTATCTCCACAGAGAAGCTTGTATGTGATGACTGGTCCTCCCAAAATAACGTCGTCATTAAATTGGCAAGTGACAGGTTCTATGTTTTTATCTTCCACTACCAAAGTTGACCAATAGTGCCCGTGACTACTCTGTGGAACAGTGATTACATGTCCTTCTGGCTTGTTTTCTGACATAAATTACTACTCAGTAAGTATGGATGGACTTCCCTATAGGAAACAAAAGCTGCGGGAGCTTGTTCTCCATGAGAAAAGGTGACAGGTGGTTACAGCGCACAAAGGGCTATGGTAGAAGGCTGTGAGGAAGATGAGTGAAGTGTGAAGTTCTTGGGTGAAGTGAAGCATGACTGTAATTGAGAATGGAGAGGAAATGGCAAGCAAGTGTGGGGAGGAAAAAGGAACGTATGTATACTAAGGTGTCCGCAGTCCATGCTGAACAGGCTGCAGAGCTATGTAGGACTGTTTTTGCAAACATTAAATTACGATTTATGGGTTGGAGAGTTGGTCAGTGGTTAAGGTGATTGCCTGCAAAGCCTAAGGACTGGGGTTTGATTCCCCAGTACCCATTTAAAACTAGATGCACAAGGTGATGCATGCATCTGGAATCCATTTGCAGCGGCTAGTGGCCCTGTATGCTTGTTTTTTATCTACTTATCTCTGTCTCTCTCTCAAGTAAATGATTAAATAAAATGTTTTAAATTATAGTTTAGTACACATGGATTTTCCAATACGAACTGAAATATCATGTTTGGTATTATAAGAGGAAAGGTCATCAACAGTCTTATATAACAATGGATCCACCATGTATTATTCTACACAACCCACCAGCCAGGCAAGATGTGCCCACTGGTACCATAGAGACATGGCTGTTATGCAAATAACTGCTCTCTGATTGGAATTGGAACTCTCTCCATGGGAGGGGTTTCATGCCTGATACTGAAAACCTAGTTAAAAGTCAATAGTTGGGTAGACCATAGACCCATAGTGGCTAAGCTACCACTGGTGTTTAGTTAAGTGGATATGTTGTGCACATCAAATTGCTTGTAAATAATTATGTTTATTCTCACCGAGAATCTTCTCTTTGTAGTTGATAGTAACTGCTAGGAAGACTCAAAACTAGTCAAAGTTCTGAGAATAAATGGTTTTTGAGTGCTCAGTGCTAAATAAAACATCTCTACCGCATCCTCCAGGGCTCACGGAACCTTGCAGAAGAGGGGCAGAAAGAACTTAAAAGCCAGATAATGGGTAGGAGTGTTTTTGAATCCTATTTCTCAACATGAAGTTGCTGTTGCATTCATGACCCCTAGCAACTGTTGCTACCTGTACAGGACCTGCACAATGTTGACCCTGTCAACATTTCGACATGGATGATAGAGGGACACCCAAGTGACATTGAAATAGAACTAATAACCAGAAGGATTTCATGGGAGATGGTAGAATGGGGACAACAGAAAGTAATGGGGGGATTATGATCAAAATACGTTCTGTGCATGTTTAAAAATTGTGAATAAAAAGGTTAAATACAAAAGACTATTTTGGAGTTGCTACTACAGATAGACGCCTAGAGAAAGAGAAAACAAAAAATGTGGCAGAAATCACAGGATTAGGACAGGAGACGAGGACCAGCTTTTTGTAGGGCTAGAGAGGATACAGCCCCCGAGGACGACCAATGGGCTTATAGGAAGGGTGATCCAACCTTGGGCCTGGTGCTGTATTGCGGTGAATCCTTATGCTGTCTGACCACTTTCATGTACATATCTCGATTTTTTTTTTTCAGATCAGAGTGCCAGAATGAAAGACATTGCTTCTCAGTTTAGCCGTGTATGAGGGGTTTGGGTCTAGGGATAAGATTCCTGTATCTTTTTTTTTTTAACAAATATTTGTTGAAAATTTGAGGCATCAGAAGAAAGCTTTCAGATATTTGGGATCCCAGACATTTTCTTATTTGTACCTGAGCTTGTTCTGCTGACTGTGGAGTGAATAAACCTCCAGCGTTGGAATCCCCCCTCTAGCGGTGATTTCTTATATCACAAGTACAACTGCAGGTGTGCAGGGGAGCAGCAGTTGAATTTGAGATTTTGATTTATCTTTTATGACAAGGGTAGCTCAGAGTTCAGGCTTTGATAAGAGCTAATTAAACATTGTTTGATGCATAGTGATCTATTAATATTCCCACTTTATCTATGGAAAGCCTTTGAGAGGCAACGTAACTTACATACTGTATAGGTCATATTGTCAGTAAATGATGCAGGATTCCAGTATACTCAGTCCATAGGCCTTTTTTCCCCAGAGCCTGTGTTCTTAGCCCCTAACCTTATCTGAGACATTATGTGAGTCATTTCTTCAGGCAAAGGTGATCATTTCTTTTACTTGTTTATTTTTTTTACTTTTGGTGTGTGTGTGTGTGTGTGTGTGTGTGTGTGTGTGTGTGTGTGTGTGTGAAACTGTTATCAGAAGTATAGCTTGTAAATATTTTCTTTCATTGTGTGGCCTTTTTTTTTCTCTCTGATGTTTGGTTCCTTTGCTGTGTAAAGCTTTTTAGTTTGCTATAGTCAGATTTGTCTGTTTGCTTTTGGGGTCTTGTCCAAATAACCCTTGTTCATAACATTATCCTAAAGTATGGCTTTGTGTTTTTGACCAATAGCTTCATATTTTCAGGTCTAATAGCTGGATGTTTCATCCATTTTGAGCTGATATTTTTGTAACTGGTAAGAAACAAGATCTAATTCTGCTGCCTATGTGTGCTAAATTTTTATAGCATCTTTTTTTTTCAAAGACTGATCTTTCTCCAAAGCATGGTCTCAGTAACTTTGGATGAAAATCAGTTGGCTGTAGGCATGCATGGTTACTTCTAGAATTTCTGTTCCAGTTTATTGATCTATATGTCTGTTCCTAAGCCAGTATGGTGTTTTTATTACTACTATTTTATAGAGCATGCACAAGTTCTTGAAATGTCCAGTCTCATATGAAATCTTGACTCTTATAAACACTTACTTAGGATCCCTATTTCTAATGCATTTACATGTTACTTGCCATAAAGGAAAGGCTTTGAGGTATGGTATAGCTTTGTCTTTATATTCCCAGACATCATCAAAATTTCTGGAATAAAGGGGAACCTTGCTGCTTTGTGTATTAAATAAGCAAAGTTCACTCAATAATTAATGTTAAAATCATTAGTATTACTTTTCCAAAAGAGTTCTGTGATCATTTTTCATCATTTATACTTCACAACTTGTGGGTATTTTTTAAAAGAGATTTTAGCCATGTATAGCACACATAGATTGTTTCTCCTTTTTTTGGGGGGGGGCGTGCACATCCAGAGTACATGGGGAGGCCAGTTGACAACTTTGGGTGTCAGCCCTCACCCAAAACCTTTACCTCGTTTGAGGCAGGGTTTCTGGTTCTTCTTGTTCATTACTGCATTTGCCAGGCTACCTTTTCTGTGAGCGTCCAGGAAATTCTCCTGTCTCTGCCCCCTATCCACATGTTAGAATCACAGAAGCCTGCTTCTACCCAATGGCTTCTGGCTTTTATGTGGACCCTGGGGATCCAAAGTCAGATACCCAGGCTTGCGTGTCAAGTGTTGGGTCCACTGAGCCAACCTCCCTTTTCTCTGCCATCTTATATCTGTGACACATCTCACATGCGAGAGGTTCTACATGAGCTTATGAAAGCCTTGGCAGAAGAGCTCTTACCTGTCATGGGGCTAACATTCTTGGAACGGAGCTAGTACACAAGACATTCTTAATGACCTGGTGGGAACTAAGATCCTACTCTTCAGACTAGCTCCGTCCTCAGCGTCTCCACTAGGATGTCTCAGACATTGCAAACCTGCCATGCCAAATCAATTCTCCTGACAGTCCTCTGAGATGTCTGCCTATCTCTTCTTTCTTTCTTTTTTGTTTTTTTCATATTTATTGTCAATAATTAGATACGTTGTATGAGCAAGTCTTGTGATGGTACCCCCATTTCTCTCCTCCCTGTCCCCAACCTGCTGGGGGCCCTCCTCAGTGGGCTTGCTGGACCAGTCCATGGGATAGGGGGTTATGGATTGTTCAAGAGGTAGCCATTTTTTTTTTCTTTGTGTGTTGGTGCTGAAGGGGCAATGACTCTGGATAGTCACCACCACCATTGTTCTTACAATCTTCCACCCAGATCCCAGAGTCATGTTGGGTGAGTTTAAGGTCTGCTTTACTGTTGAGGTCTTGAGAAACTCTGGATTTCTGCTTTGGGTTGTGCTGGGTATCCTCAGTGTCTGTCTCCATTATCCTTTCCCAGATTATCTGACTTGCTGTGGAGGGAAGTCTCTTGCTCATCTCACACTTCCTCAAAGGTTTCCTTTGGGCTCTATGTCATAAGTTAACGGTGGTTCATCTCCTGCCTAGATGTCAGGCAACATCTCAGATCCTGTTGGTGGAATTGGGTTGTCCATGATTCTTGCTGCTTTCTGAAACATATAAACAGAATCTCCACTGGAGAGTGAGATCAGTATAGGCTAAATGAGACAAACAATGTTAATTTGGTGAGATTCTAATGGTGTAGTCTCTCTGAAGATCTCTGGTTAGTGGGGGCTTCCCCTTGGAACCCAGGTTCTTGGTGCTCATACAGGTTTACCATGGATCCCAGTTCCAGTTAAGGGTTACTTGCCACTTAGTGGACCTCTTAGCCAATCAGCAAGCTGTTGATTATCCACCTAGGTTTAGCATCACTATTGCACAGATGAGCACTTCTTGGCTCACTGGTCTCTTCCATATAGCAGTGTCTTCAGCATTCTGGTAGCATCATTCAGTGTTGTATATCAGTAACCTCTGCTTTCTCTGCATATCACTGGCCAATTTCCCTTGGCAGCTTGTGTAATGCCTTCTAGCACTACACATGCTACCATCTAGGGGGTGGTTACCATTCTGGATCCAGCAGTATCTCTTGGTGCTGTGTGATGACAGTCTGTAGTATCTTCCGTAATAGGGTCTTACCTTTTGCCTGGGGTGGGTATTCAAGAGCTTTGACATAAGCCTGTCTTGTTTTGGGGACCTTGTGGGTCTCTTCGATCAACAGTTCAGCTTTGGAGTTCTTTGACTTTATTTTTCCTTTCAAATCTCACACTTACCTCCAAGTCCTGTTGAATCTATTCGAATGACATAGTTTGAACATTCTACTTCTCATCACTTCTGTTTCTGGCATGGTCCTACAAGTGTTTTGTTTTCTTCACAGGACTATCCTGTTAGCCTGCCAGGTGGTCTTCCTCCCTGCATCTCCACCTCTTACAGTCTAGTCTGCATGACTGTCAGCATGATTACCCTGTGAGATCAGACACCAGTTCTTTGCTTGATACTGCCCTTGGCTCCGCATCTTCCTCATAATAAAAACCCAAGTCATTCTGATTGCCTCCAAGGGCCAGTGTGATCTGGCTCCTCATTAACTCTCAAAACACACCTCACACTGCCTTTCCTCCCATCATCCCCGGGTTCTAGGCTCTCAGACCCTTGACTACTCATGCTCCAGAATGCTCTGCCCTGCACATTCACATGACTTATTCTCTCAAGTCTTTCCTGTCTTGTTGAAATCTCACCTTCTTAATAAAGCCTGCCTTGATTCCTACCTCCTCCATTCCTGGAACTCCCTATCATCTGCGGTCCATGGATTCCTTCAGGGGTCATTTTACACTAACACCCTGGTTCATCCACGGAGCTGGGTGGGCAGAGTCTTTAGGATAGCAGTAGGCTGATGTGCATAGCCATCCAGGAGAACATGGCAGTGGACAGTTCCCGTTTATTGTATAGATAAAAATTGTTTATATAGAGGAAAAGGCAGAGGTAGGGGCATACGTAGCAAGGAGATTGGTAGGGGGAGGATAGTCTGTGGATGACTCATGAGTTGATTGGCAGGGGCCAGTACCCTGTGGATGCCTAATTTGCATAGATAAATTGAGGGGGCTTTCTATATGACTCTAGACATGCATAGAATGATGATGGCAGCAGAGGAAATGTAATCTTATTGTTTAGGTTTGTTATTACAGCTGGACTGAGTTTAGGCCTTGAATTGGCTGCTTATCTCAGGGTACAGCTGTGGCCTGCCTGGAGGCTGGAGGGTCCAGGATATGCTTGAGATTTATAGGGGCCTCAGACTCATCTCAACTTCCTTAACAGAAGTAGACAGTCCCAGATGCCTTCCAGTCTCAGCAAAACCCTATGTCCTCCATGTCTCTTAGCAGGGTCCCACAATCCTCTGTACTTGTGTATGTTTTCCTTTGAATATTTATGTCCTTTTAATATAGGCTGGTTATCTTTCCTCACAATACTGTAAGCTCCAAGAGAGTAAGCAATATTGAAGGCAACACCCTTCTTCATGAGAATAACCAGGCTGTAGTTGTTTTCATTTAGATAAAATGAAAATGACTTGTTTAGCTATAATACAGTAGTTTTCTTCTAATCCAAGATAGAATACTCTTCAATAATAACCTAACCTCTCAAAACACAAAGCCTGGTTGAAAAGCTGAAACTATTAATACACTCTTCAAAATCAAAACAAAACCCATCACAATCAAGCACCCCCAGTAGGTAACTGCACATATCTAAGTGGATAAGAAGGTGCTTCTCAGCAACTTAAGGGTTAATTTCGGACTTGATCAGATGTCATTACATTAGACTTGTGATAGCTGGTGAGATTTGGTGTTGGAATTCAAGTGGCTGAAGAGGCTTGAGAAATATAGCCAAGAGATGCCGTCTCTAGTCATTCTTGAGTTTTCTTCTCAGCCAGGACTGACCATGGATATTGCGTTCATCACACCTTCCCCAAGAGCACGTGACTTGGATTTTCCAATCCTCTCAGTTCTAGTTTTAACCGCCCACTCTTACTTCCTCAATCAAATCCTTCACTTCTCTGCCTGAGCCCATTCCTCTGTTTCTGTTGTCATCTTTCCTCACTCCTCTCTGCATTTTCAGATGAGGAATGAGGCATTGGGGAAACAGAACCGCTAGTCAAGGATTCCCTTCATTTTCCTTTCCTCTGTCCACAAGTTGGTCACATTCTTTATTCACCTGAAAACTTTTTCCTCTTGTCTCAGAATGAAATATTTTCCAATGTTAACTCTTCTACCTGTAGTTTTGATCTTGTCCTTTTAAAGGCTGGCTTTTGCAACTATATTATGAATTTATGTATTTATTTCAAATTTTTAAAGTTAATATACACAATGGTGGGGTTTTTCTTATTAATTTCCTTTTCCATTCAACTCCCTCATTGCCCCTGTCACCTTCTCCCTCATCTCCTTCGCCCCACATAGTCTTTCCTTATGCTTTTATGTCATGTGAATTCCATTTCCTTCAGACTCCAGTCCCTCAAGATCTCTTCCTCCCCTATCATGGTCTTCTTTCCATTTTTATAACCTACATACAACACACTACAACACACACACACACACACACACACACACACACATCTATCTACTGTCTACCAGTCCACATATGAGAGAAAATACAGTATTTGTTTTTGCTAATCTTGCTTATTTTGTTTAACATAAGGTTCTCCTGTGTAATCCATATTCCTGAAAATGTAATGATTTCATTCCTCTTTATGGCTGAACAAAATCCCATTGTGTATGTGTGCCACATTTTCTTTATTATTCATCTGTTGATAGACATCTAATCAGATTTCTTTTTTTAGTTATTGTGAAGAATGCCTCAATGGACATAGATAAGCAAGGATGTCTGTTGTATGTTGACATAAAGTCAGTTGTGTAAAAAGGTCCCTCTTTTCCCATATCCTTGTGAGAATTTTCTTTTCCTTGTTTTTTTTATTTCTTATTTATTTGCAGAGGAGAGAGAGAGAGAGAGAGAGAGAGAGAGAGAGAGAGAGAGAGAGAGAGAGAGATTGAACTATAAAAAACTCCAGCCACTGCAAATGAACTCCAGATGCATGCACCACTTTGTGCATCTGGCTTTATGTGGGTACTGGGGAATCGAACTCTGGTGGTTAGTTTTAAAGGCAAGAGCCTTAACTCTTGAGTCATCTCCCTAGCCCTTGTTTTCTTGATGATAATCATTGTGACTGGGATGAGATGGAAGCTCAAAGCAGAAGTCAATAAAATGGTGATTTCAAGAACAATACAGAGAATCAAACAAGTTAGCAAGTTGGTCCCTTGAAAAGACAAGCTTTTTTCAATCCTGCAGGATGCCTCTACCCAAACTATCCCCTCCTCTCTTATTAAGACAAGAAGAGTTAGAGCTTTTAATTAGCCAACCAAGAGGAAGGTTCTTATGGTACTGATTCATGCCATTATTACTTTTGTGTACCACCCACTTCCCCTCAGGACCTTGCCCAGGCCCATCCAGACCCTTCCTTCCACCTCCTGTACCTGTCAAGTGTCACCTGTCAAGTGTCTGCGCTTCTCTTCCCTTCAAGTGTAGCTTCCTACCAGTACTTCTGATGCTTGCTACATCTTTCAGGCCAATCAAACCACTCCCTGTTAAGATCGGCATGAGAGAACACGCAGTGTTTGTCTTTCTGAGACTGTGTAACCTTGTTAGGGTGAGTTTTTTCAAGGTCCATTTCATAATTTCATTTTTCCTTACGGCTGAATAGAATTTCATTGTGTATATGTACTACATGTTTACTAACTACAGAGCATCTAGGCTGATGACGGTTTCCATGTGACTAGAGCAGCCACAAACGAAGTTGAGCCAGTATCTCGAGTCACAAGCAGTCTTCAGGGTTAATGCCCAGGAGTAGTACAGCTGGGTCAAATCTACTTGTAGATTTTTGAGGAACCTCCATCCGTGCTGATTAACAAAGTGCCTGTACAAGTTGGCAATCCCACCAACAGTGGATGAGGGGTTCTCTTTCCCCACAGGCTCAACATTTGTTGTCATTTAATTTTTTGATGACAGCCATTCTGACTGGAGAAAGGTGGAATCTTAAAGTCGTTTTATTTTGCATTTTCCCTGATGGCTAAAGAAGATGAACCTCTTTTTAGATGTTTATTGGCCATTTGTATTTCTTCCTTTGAATTAAACCCATGCTGGCAGGCTCTGCAAGCAAATGCCTTTAACTGCTGAGCCATCTTTCTAGTTCCTGTATATGTACTATTTTTTGTAGTTCAATATGAAAACAACTTTTTAAAAGCTATTTTGTTTTTTGAGGTAGGGTTTTGCTCTAGCCCAGGCTGACCTGGAATTCACTATTTTGTCTTAGGGTAGCCTTGAACTCATGGTGATACTCCTACCTCTGCCTCTCAATTCTTTATCTTTTTGAATGTGTTTGTGGAGTAGAGGACAACCTTGGGCATTGTTCCTCATGGTTTGTGAGAAAGGGTCTCTCATTGTCCTAACTCACAAAGGAGGCTAGACTGGCTGGTCAGTGAGCCTCCAAGACCCTCTTGTCCCTGCCTCCTTCCTACTGCTGAGGTTACAAGCACATGCCACCCTACCTGGCAAAATTTTTTCTTTTTTTTTAATGTGACTTCTGAGGTTTGAACTCATGCTTGCAAGACAAGCACTTCACTATCTCCTCAGCCTCTGGTATGTCACTATTCTATTTTTCATTTTTTTAAAAAACTTTTGATAGCTTCCAAATTATAGACCATAAATCACTGATTCTCCTCCCCCATATTTCTTCCCCCTCTCATTTATTGTTTTATTTCGGTATCATCTTTTCCTCCCATTATATGTAGGTCTTAGCAGGCACTGCAAAATCATGAGTATTAAGGCTATTTTGTGTCTGGAAGTTTGTGTTGTAAGCTGTCCTACCCTTCCTTTGGCTAAATGTCACTATTCTGATAGTTTTGGGTATCTCTTGGACATCGCCTTTTGCTATTCACTTTCTTGCCCGCTCTAAAACCCATTACTAGCCCATTCAATTAATAATTGCTATATAATCCCTGTTGATAAAGCATCTAATTATATAGACTTTACTTCTCTATTTTTATGATTCTGTCATCTTTTTTTGTTCAATTTCTTTCATCTTTGTATACTTACCCTTTTCTGCAGTCTTTTATCCCACTAGACATAAGGCAAATTATTTAAAAAATATTGGTGGTCACTAAATTACTAATCAACATGGCATTGTATCAGTTGTTTCTCAGTATTGTTAGTTTTATAAGACCATCATAAAGCCTCATTCACTTATTTGGATTAGTATCCTTTTGGAAGCCTGGTTAATCAAAATACTCTTTAAATTATGTAGTATATCATTTCCTATTCAGCACAGTAATGTGGACATTGCTCCATTTTAGCAAGAATGTAAACAGATCATCTCTTCCAACTTTGTAGGACCAACAGGTACATTTTCTTATTGTTTTGTTGCTTCATGGAAACAACATGTTTATTACTATTAGATCTATTACTTGACCTGGGCATTGAAGGAGGCAACAAATTTCTATGTAAGTGTTGACTAATAGTTTGATGGTAATCTAACCGACAAAAGTTTCTATGGAGTTTATCTGAATTCATCAACTTCTACTTTGGAGCATAATATATATATATATATATATATATATATATATATATATATATGTGTGTGTGTGTGTGTGTATTTATATATAATTTACACCTACAAATTTATATGCAAATGTAGTAATATGTACAATTACCTTAATTTCTTGGTATTTTTCTTGGTACAATGTGTTGAAAATGTTGGCTTTTGGTAATTCTTTAATAAGCTGGTCAAATACAATTATAACCTCAATGTCACACCCTTACCTCTGTCCCCAGATCTAACATCCTGAACATATTCCTGAGAATAGTTTGTTCAGCAAGATATTCAAGGACATCCCTATTCTACACATTTGAGTAGGGCTCACTGAAAAGGAACATTTTGTGTTTGGCTTCGTGGTCAGCAATACTGCTTCTTCATCCCGGGTTTATGCCCTGGCTCTGCTGCTCCTCTATGGATGTGCTTGGGTTTGAGACCCCAGAAATCACAATTAACAAAAGGGATGAGAACTCTATTGTCAGCACATGAAACTGCAGGGAAATCATCAGTATAAGTACCGTTTCAATAAACAGAACCATTTTCAGAATTTCCCTTTTGTGTAATTCTCTTATGTGATTCTTACTTATTGTAACCATGCTTATAAACCAGATGATAAAGTCAATTCCTATTGTAAGAGCCATGGTGGAGGAGAATATTCAGACACTGTCCCCCTCAGCAACAACACACTAAGAGGGGGGGAACAAAACTGGCTACCTGTTGTGCAATTCATGACCCCCTACCCCACGGACAGATGCAGTATGCCCATGGAGGAGGGTCCCCAGTGGGATGTGGACAGACAGGAGGGAAATAGGGGTACCATCACAAGATTTGCTCATACAACATACCTAATTGTTGACAATAAATGTATTTTAAAAAAAGTCAACTCTTTCTGTCATCTACAGTATTTCACTAGCTTCCATTAACAGTATAAGTTCTAAGAAACTACTTTTTGGGGATATGACATTTCTCCCAGGGAAAATTGTGCTTCTAGCTTAGACACATGGCCGAAAAATGCCAGTATATTAGTGTCTTGTACAAATTTCAGGATTGCACCTCTCAATGTGCAAGTGTCACCCAGTTTTACAAACCACTCCAAGCCTTCAGTAGTCTTGCACACACACAAAAAAATCCTGTCTCTCCAGATTTAGTTATTTGTAAGTAAGATTGACCTTCAGAACAGAAGTCCTGGCAAGTAAATAGGCAAAATGGAAGGGGACAGAAACCAGGGTATATGGCTGCCAGTTTTATTTTTATGTGTTTCTAGAAGAACACTGATTGGCATTAAAACTCAACCAGTCCATCAAAATATCAGTATTGGCTAAAGAGAACTTCCTTATTGTTATGCTGGGAAGAGGTCTTGTTAGCCTACTATACTCCTGTGGCATATATTTGCACAAAATGGGCTGTGACATAAGCAGAAGGAAGCAGGCACAGAAGTCTGTCTCCCTTCTCACGCTTTAATCCCATACCCTGTGCTCCATTCATGGAGTAGCTCTCCCCAGTCCTTTCCACTCCCGTCACTAGAGCAGGTGTGGTTCATAATTATTCAGCCTCATATTCATGGAGCCTTCGACAAGCAGGAGACCCTTTGGTCACCAGGAGATACAAAATTTTAGATCTTAGTTTACATGAAAATGAACTCACATACGAGCAAGTAACACAGATACAAAAAACCCATTTACTTCTGATAAATTCCTCAGGGTCCCAGAGAATTGAGGCAGGGACAGTTGAGGACTGGGTGTCAGAACAGTCCTAATGGTCATGGCCAGCAGCAATAGCTTTTCAAACTCATCTGAAGTTTGATTTTGCATCATCTCATTTCCTTCATGTAAATAAGGTGACCCGGTCAGTCATGATTGTAATGATCAAGGTGCCTTTATAAGTTGACAATGCTGTGACAATTCCCTCACACAACCCATGTGAAGGGGAAGGGCTGGGCCTGAACATTATGTGGGAATGTAAACAACATCACTATGGTTTAATTATGCTTTACTGAGCCCCCCAGTGCTCCCAGATTACAGCTCATTTGCAGCTCAGGTGCGAGGCATACAACTAACACTGGCTGAATGGTAGAAAGGCTCGAGACATGATTATTTAGACAGGAAGAAGATAAACCCACAAGAGGCTGCTGACCACGCTCTCTTTCATACAGTGTGTGGTACCGAGTGTCATTCTGACAATGGGGAAGGGAACAGCCTGCCAAAATTCACATGATGGCCTTGAGGATTTTGTCCTTAAGGCTTTCTCCCTTTCTCCCCAGCAATCAAAGACAGGTAGAGTGAAAATTTGGAGTTATCCTGTGAGTGTGTGGCAAAGCTACCAGGACACAGATCGTCTGTCTTAAGTTTAGGGCTGTTCACTTTAAGAATGAAGCCCTGTAAGGACAGATCCCCTCAGGTTGGTCCCTTTCCAGGCCTATGTAGTCATCTTTGAGGATGGTAGGTATTCTTGAGGATATATAACCACATATGTTTTTTAAAATATAAAAACCACAATCTCTTAAATGTTCCAATCCTCCTACTCACACCCACAAGGTAGAGGAAGGAGCATATCAGTGAAGGAAAAGCCTCAGCTATAAAAGAATGAGTTCATGCTCTGGCTGGGGCCTTTGTTTGTTGGCAGAAGAGCTGACATAAGGTATGGGCAGGTCAGAGATGCCTTAGAAAAGGTCTTCTCAGGTTGCCCAAAGAATCCCTTCCCTCCCATTCTAGGTGAGGCCTGAATGCAGTTCTTCATACATAGCCCTTAGCTAGGTCTTTCCCGTGTGGATCCTCTGATGCCTCATTAAATGATATCCTCTGCTGAAGCTCTTCCCGCAGGTAGGGCAGGTAAATGGCTTTTCTCCAGTGTGTGTTCGCTGATGCCTGACGAGGTGGTCCCTCCGGCTGAAGCTTTTTCCACATTCATTGCACCGGCATGTCCTTACTGAGGCGTGTCCTCGCAAGTGCTTGGCAAATGCTGCACTATGGTTGAATGAGCGCCCACACTCACTGCACAGGTAGAGCTCCTCGGCCGTGTGAGTCTTCCGGTGTGCCAGATACCGCCTATGCTCACTGAAGTTCTCTCCACATTCACCACACAAGTAGGGCTTGCCACCAACGTGGATTCTTTGGTGTGTTGTTAGCACAGATTTCTGGCTGAAGCTTTTGCCACAAACAGTACAGAAGAAAGGTTTTTCTCCTGTATGAGTCCTCTGATGCCTGACCAGGTCTGAAGTCCAACGGAAGTGTTTTCCACAATTGTCACAGCTATAGGGTTTCTCCACACGTGGAGTTCTCTCAGCCTGGATCACAGGAGTATCCACATTCTTCCGGTTTGGAGGATGTTTATAAGAAGTATTTGTCTTGTGGACCTTTTGGTGCCTGGCAAGATGTGAGCTCCGGGTGTAACTTTTTCCACATTCCATACATTTATAAGGTTTTTCTCCTGTGTGAGTTCTTAGATGCCTAATTAGATGGGAATTACAAGTGAAGCTTTTTGCACATACAGGGCAAGTATGGTGCCTCCCTAATGT
Source organism: Zapus hudsonius (assembly GCA_004024765.1). Taxonomy (NCBI): domain Eukaryota; kingdom Metazoa; phylum Chordata; class Mammalia; order Rodentia; family Dipodidae; genus Zapus; species Zapus hudsonius. The sequence goes on along the minus strand of PVHP010015798.1, from coordinate 19,917 downwards.
GGTCTCTTGAACATTTGTAAAACTATTAACTGGAGAAATATTTATACCACCTCTTCTTTCACTAAGTCTATCAGGTTCATCCTCCAAGATGATTTCCCAGTCGGGAGTCTGATGAATTTCTGGATCCCCCAAAGTAGACCTCTGCGTGTCCTCTAAACGCAGATCTTGCTCCGTATATTCTTCCTCATCTTCACTCAAGTTGCCTACAAAAAGGGTCAGAGCAGAAAAGGTAAATTGTAACAAACCTAGTTTTTATGCACTGAGAGGATTTTTTTAATGTGTGTGTATGAGAGTGCACATCTTTTCTTGATACAGGGTTTCACTGGCTAGATTAGTTTTCTGGCAAGCCCCAGGGATGTGTTCGCCCCCTCCAGCACTAGGATTACATGTGACTACAGTTCACCGTGCTTTGTACTGATGCATGGGCTCATGCTTGCAAGGCAAACACTTTACTGACTGAGCCAGCTCCTCTGCAATGATGAGGACATTTTTAGCAAGGGTTTTTGAAGAGCAAGAGTATATAAAAAAATCTTCAATAAATACTGAGATGAGGAAAGTCAAATGTAAAATAAAAGTAAATAAAATAAAATAAATAAATAAAAAGTAAATAAAATAAAATAAAAGTAAAATGAATGTCCATTAATGGTCTGGTACCCTTTTTGTATGTTATGATAACCTCTAGTATTTGGATGGTCAAATACCCATGTTTTACAAATACTCAAATTAAGGATCAAGTGACCTGTGTAGTAATGGTATAGCTGTGATTTCAGAAACCTACATGCTTTTTCTCCCATCATTTTGCCTTAACAAATGATGGAAGGGGTCGGGGTCAAGAAAAGGAAAATGGCAGAAGAGCTTTCAGAGAGAAAGATGTCAATATGGCTGACATGTTAGAACAACAAGCAAGGTGTGGTAGCACATTACTGTAATCTCAGCACTGAAATGGCTGAAACGGGAGGACTGTGAGTCTGGTCTATGGAATTAGACTGTAACAACAATAACAACAGTGGTAACAGCAACAACAAAAAGGAAAACGAGAGAATTAAAGAGATAGTGAAAAGGGTGCCAGGAGAAGAGAGATGCACTGCCCAGAAGAACTTCCCAATCAAGGATCACACCTTTCTGTTATTCCTCACCTGTGTAGATAAAACTCAGGATTTCTGGCTCTTCAGACTCATGGACATCTGGGACCTGAGGCTCTTGTTCTGTCACCTGGGAGGTATCATCTAGTCTGGGAATTGGAAATGCTGCTCAGGAGGAAGAAAACAGGACATCAGGACTGGTTCAACACTTCTCTAGTTAAGAGCAGATCTCTATGGATTGCGACTGACAGGTTGTAAGACAAACACACATTTATCTGAGTAAACCTCTGTTCTCCTTAGCCTGAGCACCTTTAGTGCCTATCTCTCGTCTTTCTTGGCCTTTTGCCTATAGCTCAGTAATTACACCATGGCAAACCTTACCATTCCCTTTCCTCATGCTGAGGAGAGTACATTATCTGCTTAGATTACTTCAAAACTTTTATGTTTACTGAATTTCTATAACAAACTTAAAATACTATAGCTTTATTTTCTTATAGGAGGTTCCCACCTATCCCATCATTCCAAGCACTTTTCTGTCTTCCATTCACTTGGAAAGACATCATCTTTTTCAGCTAACTAATCCTTTAACCTTACTGTTGGGGTACACATAAGAGAAGTTCAGTGCCTACAACCTAAGATCTGAGATTCCCCCATATTTCCAATAGGAAAAGTTGTTTGTGTTTAGAATGTTGTAGAAATGCATGCAATTCCTTACACAGAGAGACTACAATGCCACAGTCTTCTTCCAAGACATATTCTCCATAGAATTCTTTCTGTGTTGGATCCAGATCATTCCAATGTTCTTGGGAGAAGCATACAGCCACATCCTTGAATGTTACCAATCCCTAGAGCAACATAAGGACGCAGTCAGAATGTGAGGCTTCAGGTCGTCTCCTCTTTAGTTACGGTGAAAGCTGTACATGTAAGTACACAGAGACACAGGAACACTAGCAGGCAATGGGGCTTCCTCTGGGCAGCTATGCCTTCCACAGATGCTGCTGCTTTCCAACTTCTGCTTTGAGTAAAGTGCTGACCTTGCTTCTGTTGCTCCATCCCACTATATTTCTTTAGAATCAGTTTATGTTTAAATTCATGGCATCATTTATAACTCAAGAAATATAAAGGTCATCATTCAACTTTCTATTCAGTATTTTAATGGTAGGTTTCCACAAAAATCCATGTTTTCTAGCAAGTTTTCTCTAATGACCCTATCTAATTGTCATCACTTATAGTCATAGTAGGTAATTACAATCTCAAACCATGATAAATTCATTCCCCTTTTTTCTCCAGTCATGTAATTTCAGAGCTCTGATCAAGAGGGATATTTTATAAACACAAGAGCAGTATTGTCAGCCATTCTGACAAATGACTAACAAAGTTATTTCTAAAAACAAAAATCCAAAGCCCCCATTTAACAACTTCAATGTTAAGAGTGTTACAAAATAATTTCATTTTATTTGTCCATCTGGTCAAAGGCAAATAAATAGGCTATGGAGCCTGCAGAGCTGAAGAAAACTATTATACATTATCTCATTATTTCTTCCCCTCTTGCATATACTCATAGAACTGCAAACTTAAACTGTGAAAGTGCATATTTGCATTCTGTCTGATTGATATAGCATACAGCTAACACCTAACACCTAATACAAATTTTATGCACTAGGTTGTACCTGTGACAGAGCATCAAGAAGAGCAACCATCTCTGGGTTTCCCGAGCCCCTTTCTGCTGGAAAGTCTGGGTACTGGGACACGGGAACCTCTAAGAAAAGAAGATCAAGATCAGCAACATGAGGTACAGAGAAGCTGAGCATCCCTCACCACCTTTGGGTACAAGCTGGCCCTGACTTCCCTGTCCTCCACCTGGAACACATCAGAATGCTCAGAGCAGCCAATATCGCCATGGGGAGGATTCTGGATGGAAATGTCTGTTCTCATCACCTACAGTTTGTAATCTCTTCCCATTACAATCTGAACTGTAGTACAGAAGGGCCTCCCTCCAGTACTCTGTAATGTCTTCCCATTACAACCTGTACTGTAGTACAGAAGGCCTCCCCTCCAGTACTCTGTAATGTCTTCCCATTACAACCTGTACTGTAGTACAGAAGGCCTCCCCTCCAGTACTCTGTAATGTCTTCCCATTACAATCTGTACTGTAGTACAGAAGGCCTCCTTCCAGTACTCTGTAATGTCTTCCCATTACAACCTGTACTGTAGTACAGAAGGCCTCCCCTCTAGTACTCTGCAATCACTGCCTTGCCCACCGCTTTCCTGCTGGGGATGGAGCTCCTCTTCATGGTGCCAGATCGGCTGTGCTGGGCTCTGGAGAGTTTCCAACTGGGACTGATGAGGGGTCAAGGTCTGTGCTGGATCCTGCAGCTCACTGGGGGTCTCAGGCTCCTCCCCTAGGTGCACTGTCTCCTCTGATAGGACTTCCTGGCCGTGAACATGGACAGTCACCTGGGAACAATTCCAACTTCCAGTCACCATGGAGTTGTCATCAGGCTCATTTTAGGAGATGCTGTCTAGAGAACAACTTCCAAAGGAACCCGGGTGAGGAGGGGCTCTAGCTGCACAGGTGCATGTGAAGAACTGAAGTGACCCTTCCTGGGCCAAGAGGGGACACAGCAGTACTGTACCGCTTGCCACTCCTCTCAATTCTTGCTCCAGTCAACTGGGGCTCTGACATCACCATCTGCCCACCGTACCTCTTCCTGCTGTCTGCTTCCCCAGCTTACCATCCTGTACATGGGGCCTGGGACTGAGGAGCTAGGAGGATTTTTGAGGAAGTCGTAAAATTTTCCCTCTTAAGAACCCAAGGTTTAATATCCAAAGAAGAAAACTTAAAGTCTGACTTTTGGGTGGCTGAGGTACCTCACACAGTCCCTAGGCAGGTATTTCACATCCCACAAAGTCACATTCATACACATACATCCCTGCCTCACAGGGCCCATGGATCTTAGAGATGCCCAAAGGTAGAGCCACTTAAATTTAAAGGATAATTTATGGGACCCATATATACATTGCCCAATCCAGTCTTCCAGGAAACAGGCCCCCTCCACATCACACAGATGAGGATTCCCCCTCCTCACCCACCGCCTTGGTCTCCTGGGTTGTTTCTGCAAACCCTCCACCAGCGTTACTGCCTCTTCACCGCTTTCTGGCCGCTGACCGCGCACCCAGCTCTGTAGTTCTCCAGGCAGGACAGTGAGGAACTGTTCTAGAACAAGCAGTTCTAGGATCTGCTCCTTTGTCCGCCTCTCTGGCCTCAGCCACTGATGACAAAGCTCTCGGAGTCTGATGAGAGCTTCCCGAGGGCTTGCTGCTTCTTGGTAGCGAAAGCGACGAAAGTTCTGGTGAGAGGTCTCTAGCACAGGTTCATCCCTCTGCAAGGTAGACTCTGGTGTGCAGGTGAAATCATCTTCCAGTTTCACCATCAGAATTCCCTCTTCTTTCCAAAGATCCTGGTCCTCTGGTTCTAAGGCTGTCGCCATTTCCTGGCTCTCAGATGGTCTTACACCATTTAGAGCTCACACTGGCATTACCCGTCTTAGCTTGGGCACCTCAAGGGGTTCTTCTCAAGTGACCTATGGTAGATAAGTAAAGATGAACAAGAACAAAAGTTTGTAATTATGCACATGGACAACAGTTCTGACTTACAACTATACGCCTCCACAAACACTCTTTTCCAATCTCTGTAACTGTATGTTGTAATGAGATTCAGTTGGGACAAGGTAGTTCAGGACTTAAGTATGTCTTCTCCCTACCTGCCCAGGAAAAGCTCGTATCCCAGAGGAAAGCATCATACTTCTATATCATCAGTCCTACCAACTCTACCTTTCCTGTCATCTGCTTCCTTCCTACTACTTGCTTTAGTCATCTCGCTCTACAGCCATCACATGCTAACTGCCCCCTGCAGTCCTCACATGGCTGGGAGAAAGACGCACATAATGTCTACTAACAGACGTGGTGCTGACCATGGTCTGTTTTTATGCAGATACTGACATGAGTCTGTATGTATATTCTGAGAACAGATGGATCCCTATGAAGGGTTGTATGGAGGTGTGTTGTGAACTCGGACACAGTATTAGTTGCTATAAAATAGGAACACTTGGTGATTCAAGAAAAGGACTGCATAAAACAGTGGTGAGGACAAACACTGCACAAGACAACCTTTGTTTTGTGAAGACATCTTTAATTGGCTGAACCACTGACCCTCTGACTCGGGTGTTCAAAAGGAAATTATTTTTGATCCCAACTTATCTTCCTTTTTTGGCAGAGAATACTGGATACTTACCTTTGTAATCCTTGGCTTCAACGGACTTTCCCCCACTACTTAAGCTCATTAGTTAATCTTACTGCTTAAGTCTCTCAATCCGTTTCTCCCTCTGCCTTCCTGCTGCTTCAGTTTGTACCATCACAACTGCCTACCTGGACTACCTGCACTACTCCATCATGAGCAAAATGCAAGCTCCTATCTGTGGAGCTTTTGCCATGCATTATTCTTTCACATGTTCTGCTTAGGCAAGTCTATCTTTAGAGACACTATCTTCAGGGCTGCTAAGATGGCTTAGCAGTTAAGGCACTTGGTTGCAAAGCCTAATGACCTCGGTTCAATTCCCAGGTACCCACATAAAAGCCAGATGCACAGAGTGGCATATGCATCTGGAGTTCGTTTTCAGTGACTAGAGGCCCTGGTGTGCCCATTCTCTTTCTTTCTGTCTCTCTACTTGCAAATAACTAAAAATACTTTTTAAAAAATAGAAATGCTATCTGCTATTCTAATGAGAACTATTATCTTTCTAAGGTAGCTCCAATGGCATCACTTAACATTTTAAAGCAGTAATTTCTTATTTTGTCCTAAGTGCAGTCCCAAATCCTGGCATGGCATGCTAACTGCTTTACAGTCTGCCTCAGTTTATTTTTTCCCTTTTCTTTTGCATGTGTGTGTATTTGTTATGTGTAGGGATACGTGTCCATGCAGGTCCACATGAAGGCCTAGGAAACTTTGGGAGTTATCCTCAGACACTGTCATCTCTTTGAAAGGGTATGCCATTACCATGGGACTCTCCAATTAGGCCAGAATGGCAGGCTAGTGAGCTCCAGGCATTTTCCTGTCTCAGCTTCCCTAGCATTGGGATTACAGGCACAGGCCGTGACACCTAGAATTTTACGTGGGCACTGAGGTTTGAACTCAGTTTTCACTGAGCTATTATCTCCCACTAGTACCCTCTCTCCCAAGTCTATTTTTTGTTTTGTTTTTCAAGACAATGTCTCATTCTAGAATCTCAGGGTGGCCTCAAGCTCATCTACCTCTGCCTCTCAAGTGCTGGGATTAAAGGTATGCTATTTTTTTAAGCTTAATTGCCTGCCCTTTCTCTGTACTGTCTAGATATGATTGCCTAGTGGCTCTTCCTTCAACAGTATGCCTTTTCAGGTCTCCCAGCCCTTTGAAGCATGAACCTTCTTCTCGGCTCGCTCGCCATTCTCTCCTATCTTCGCTGCTATAAGGTGTGTTGTGCTTTCTTGTTAACTTTTCTGCCATTTTCATTCCCATGATTTGGTTTGTTCCTGTTCTCATCTGTCTCCAAATGAGAACTTCTGGCCACCAATGTTCCTTCTTTGCAAATTTGGTCACGTCCCTTCTCTATTGAAGATCCTTCCATCAGTCCTCGCTGGCTCCTGAGTGACAGTCTTTGCTTGTAGATTAGGCGACCTTCAGCTTTCTCTTCCCTTTGCCATCCTCTTCAGCCCCCGCCCCCACCCAGTGTGCATGCAAAGTGCACAAGTGTCCCATGCACACTAGCTTTTTTTTTAAAAAAATATTTTATTTATTCATTTTTCAAGCAGAGAGATACAGAGAGAGAGAGAGAGAGAGAGAGAGAGAGAGAGAGAGCGAGAGAGCGAGCATCAGGGCCACCACCTTGTGGCTTATGTGGGACCTGGGGAATTGAACCAGGGGCCTTAGGCACTGGAGGCAAGTGCCTTAACCGCTGAGCCATCTCTCCAGCCCAGCACACTAGCTTTTGACATGGTGCTCTTTTGGTCTCCTGACCTTTAGTTAGGTTAAACGTTACTGAGCTCTCAAGACATGGCTTAGGCTTCATGTCTTCTGAGATGTTTCTTCTGATACCCTTCCCACTACCCTCAGACATGGTTAGAAATCATCTAAGCATTTCTAGAACCTGGGTCCATCTCTGTAATAGTGTATGTCATATTACACAGTCATTGTTTTTCTCCTGAGACTTCCTTGCTGGTCAGGGACTGTGTTTTCCATCCACCTGCAAGGTCTCTAACCAAGTACACATTCATTTAAAATGAGTAAATCTCACTGATGTCAGCATCCTGCTCTAGCAGGCTATGATAATCTTTTCCTCCTCTATGCTTCTCTTTTGCTTACTCACTGACTCTTTTTAGATGGTCAAGTCTACTGTCTAATAAAATGTCTTTCAAACTCATCTCTGTCTTCATGTCCACTGCCGTTCCCCTGGCTGAGCCACTACAACCCATCATATTATCAACTCCTAAAAAGCACTGGCCTGTAACAGGACTATGTGCTGAGTAAATAACTTTCAAGTTCAAGTATTATGACTGAACTTGGGCCTGTCTTTCTCCAGACCAGAGCTCAGGTGCAGCCAGAGAGGTCCTTCTATACTGTAATTGCTGTGAACAACTTCAAGGTCACCAATTCTTCACAGGCTATGCTTCACCTACCATGCTACCTCAAATGATTGACAGCAAGTGACCATATTATTCACTTTTATTATTTCTTGCATCTCTTCTGATCCAGGCTATCTCATTTCATCAACTGCAACAGAATTTCAGTTTGCTCTGGATTTTCCCGCAATTCTTAAGAGTTCTTCTGGTGCTAATTTTCTCTACTTCACGGTGGTTTGTACTTTTAAATTTTATGTCCATCTTTACTGTAACTGCTTTTTCTTTGGGTAGTTAACCCAAGCCCTACCTAGGTTGTAAAAGAGCTCTTTGAGTAGAATCTCACTGTTTCTACCCAAGTACTAATGATTTCAATGATCTTGCATTGGCTATGGTAATTTCCCACGGTGCAGCCTGAAAAATATTTTTAATGGGCTATTTGGACCTGTCCTCAAGTGATTTTTGTCCTACCCAGAGCTCTGGAGAGCCTATTTTCTTGTACCTTTCCACTGGACAGACTCTGCAGAAAGGGTAGCTTTTCAAAGTTGTAGTCTGTTCATTTTCATAACCTTCACATACCCTATTTGCTCCCTAAGTGCAGGTACCAAAACTCTAAAACCTATTTTGGTTTGAAATGAACTTGGGTCATGATAGAGTTGTCCTCTATGTATACCCTTAGCTTTGTTTCTCTCTATTGCATATTATACAAACTTACCTTTAGTTTTGAACTACAAAGACAGGGAGAGGTGGCATTACTGTTAGCGGCAGACATTTAATAGTGGGCAGGAGGGCCCTGCACAACCTGCAATGCTGCCAGAAGATCTGGGTGGCATTCTCACCTACAAAATCTGCCAGGGGCTTCACATTGCCACTTCCATTGAGAGCCACTGATGAAATCACCATTCTGTGCATCAGGCAGGGACATGCTGTGTATCCATGTCTTCTGCTGCCCTTCACTGGGCTTTTCTGAGGCTGCTCACTCTGAAATACCTTTCATACCCCTCACTTGTTAACCCCACTCTTCCTTCCAATCTGTTTTCTGAGCATGCCTTGCTGATCCCTGCTGTGCCTCTCCATATCACAACATTCATAGTGGCGTAGGAAGTATTCCAGTGGCTGTTAAGCTCAATGGACTGTAAGCCTGAAAGCAGGGACAAGCCTTGCTCTGCTCAAAGTCTGGCAAGCAACAGCACTTGCTTCACAAGTCAGAGAACACTGAGTTTGGTCTCTGGAAGAACAGATACCATGTTGTAATAACTCTTACGTCTTCATTTGTCCATCAGAATGTGCAGTGCATAAAAGAACAGGAAAAGATTGTTTGCCTTATGAGCAAAACATACTTTTTTCAGTGGTTCTCAAATTGATGTAACCATAAAGAATCTTTGGAGCACTCGGGGATAATCCAGAGGCAAGTGACATGAAACTGGGTACTTGAAAAACTGTCATTTTGTTTTGAGGATTTCAGTCACCCTTAGTAAGCACAAGCCAGATATTAAATAATTTATGAAACTACAATACTTATTACTTACACAGATGACGGTTTCTAGTATTTGTTCCACCACTCCCAACATTCCTACCCCAGCAAGACAGGAAGATAGATTTGATACTGAGTCTCATTTAGCTTTATAAAGGATCTCTGTACTATTTTATAAGTCCAAGAACCAACAGCTGTAAGGAGACCAGGAATTCTCCCTGTCTTTGGGTAGCATTTCCACAGTAAAGATCCCACAATGAATGAAGGATCCTGCTCAAAGGAGAAAGATTGGTCTTCTACGGAAATAAAGATAAAACCTGCCTGAAATCCTAAATTGAGATTCTAGGTTGCTTGTTCTGCACTGACCTCAGCAGCCTCTATAGGACAGATGGAGAAAACCAGGCCAGCAATAGCATGAATGAAAAGAAGAGAAAAATTCCTGGGTTCACTGAGATGGGAAGGAACAGGCAGGCAGAGTTACAGATAAGGTATCCAGAAGCATGCTCTAGCTCCAGCTCCTCCTTACAATAGTCTCTCTGTTTCGTAAAGCATATGCACAAGAGCCCTTGTGAAGATCAAGTTCTCTGATGATAACAATGGATTAAGACATGTGCAGGCTTCATAAGCAAAAATATGCTGTGAAGACATCAAACCTTAATGGAGACAACATGTGTTTTATTCTGTAATTTATTCAGTTTGCTATACTATAAGCATTCTGTTCTGCAATTAGTGGCCTTCCAATTCTATTTCTTGAATGTTTGTCCTTGGAAAGGTCCCAGTGAGATAAAGCCTGGGCATCAGAATACTACACAGAATGTCAAACCAGAAGAGGAAGAGCAGACTATTTAATTCAAGAAGATACCAAAAGAAAAGTCTGTAAAGACACTTCAGACTGGGCAGGTTCCATGGCCTGGTCTTTTGAGTATATTTCTAAGACACATTGGGCATGACTGGATAGGAGGCATGGAGAAGAGACTCCTGCACTCTTCATGGCTCAGCTGTTCCTGTCCCTTACTTAAAGGTGCAATGTGGCAGTCCCGGCCCTAACTCAATTCTCTTTAGATCAGAAAACTACATAGAATGGAATAATAACTACTTCTCCACTTTACAATACTACCACTGGGTGATCTTCCTGGACCTTAAATGATAAGATTTTCTTTACTTACAGGAGAAATGGTGATGTGCCTGTTTACTGGAAAATAATCTTCAGAAGAAAATAGTGATTTGACTTGTTACTATATTTAGCAGACTGATATTGTAGTGTGTAGCCATTAAAACTTAAGTAGCTCATGATGCTTCTGAGACTCAGGAAGCTCAGAAAGTCACAAGGTTATATAAGCAGTAACCCTCCCCAAGGTTATATAAGCAGTAAATTGCTGGGGAGAGGAGACTCTGGTGGAGCTGCCTTCATCTGAGATGCAAGGTGAAGCTTTTATAACTTGTCAGTCATGGTGAGGTGGGTTTTTTGGTGATACAGGTGTACACCTCACCCATGCTCCTGCAACCCCTCACCCAAATTCCTATTCATAAGTCTAATGAACTCACTGGGTTTCCAAACTAGACTTCAGTAGAATAGTTTCTTTGGTAAGTCATTAGGTCCTCATCTGGGGTGAATAGACATTTGGCACGTATTCGTATCTCCCCAGGAAAAGTTGTACAACTTAACTGGTGTCCAAACAGGGGTCCAAAGAGCCAAATGAGAGTTGGGGAAGAACACTTGCACAGCCACTCCAATGGGTAAAGACAGGTAACTAAGGCTCAGCATCTCAGAGGTACAGCCTTCCTTTGGTTTCCTGGCCCATGAGATAAGAGAATGTGGGGTGTGGACTGGATCAGCCTGAGTTCCATGGAAGCAGAGAAACTTTGTAATAGAACAACCCATACCCAAGATAGACAGTAAATCATCTGAGGTAATATATGAGGGAAATCAACTTCTGATGAACTGGTTGATAGGGTCATTAGGGATACTTATCAAATTATTCTAGGGGTGGGCAGTTATACTTCAGTATCCTATGTATATTTCTCCTCTCTAAGAAAGCATATCCTGTGTACATTTCTCCTCTGCAAGAAAGCATGCCAAGGGAACTCAATCCAGACAACTTTTAGCAGCCATGTGTGGTTGATGGAAAGGACATGGCACTGACCTGAAGGCTGTTAGAACCAGGGAGCTTGCTCCTGTGACAAGTGCAATATGGAAGAACATGGCCTTGATCCATCCACTTGGCCAAGCAGCAAAAATTGGCCCCACCAAACCTATAGGGGGTCGAAGGATGCACAGTGGGCCTGTAGCAGTGTCACAGGAGGAGGATGTAGGGACAAAGGATGACAGTGAATTAGAGAGAGCCGAATAAGAGTGCCTCCAATCCCTGCAACTTGATATTGATGATGGGATTTTTCTTGATGCTTCCTTTTGAGAATCCACTTAGATTCCCAAGGCCAACTGGTATTTGGAATGAACCTTCAGAAATCCCATTCACCCTCTATAAAAAGCTTTAATTACATATATAATGCTAAGACTTGAGTGTCTTAAAGCATCTAGAAAGACAGTAAAAAGGGAGGTTAGAGTGATTCCCTGTGTGGGATAAAGAGATTCCCAATGGCCATATGGCTTTTGGGTAAAAAGCTCAGTGCCAATGGTTAATGGTAAGCAACCTACCATGGAGTTGTTGACAAAGGCAGGCTCTGCTGTTGGATACAAGCAAGAACTAGATGATAAAACCCTTCTGGTGGAGACACCACATTTTGTCTACAAGGCATGGAGAAAGCAAGCTGGATTGAGCTGAAAGCTCCTTCCTTGCTGGCTGGTTCTAAATGCAGACTGCTGGGGAAGTAATGCCATCAATAGTCCTGCTTAGGATATGGATGCTGAATGCTACGTTACCAACCATACCAGGCAATATATGCCCAATGGTGCAACAGTGGTACATGTTATAGGTGAAACCAACTGTTTTGCAACTGGGTTTAAGGTCTGTTCCACAGAGAAAACTCATGTCTCATATTGTCACTGAGGGCAAATAAATGCCCATGACTAGGGAGGCCATTGGTTCCAATGGGAAAGCAACTGCTATGGTTTTGTTATATAGATGTGATGTGCTTCTCAAATTGTCTACATTTTTGTTTACACTCATACATTGGTGTAAACAATCAGCTTCAGTTGTGGAGGGAAACTTTCTTTTTGCAGTTAAGTGGTGTTTACTGTGGAGACCAATAAACAGTCAAGCAGCTAAGAATAAGTAGGGTGGCTATTTGGTAACATAAGTACCTCAGCATCATCCATAATCTTGTAAGTAACCATAAGGAATACATTTGTTTACCAAGCTAGACATTATATACCTCAGGTACTGTCTCTTGTATTCCCAGGAAAAGTCATGCAATGGCAATGTTAACAATTGCTAACAAGTGTGTGATGGAGCCCCATAATCTGAATGCCTGATCATGACTGCTGACTGGGGCTTTATGACCTTCCAGTTCTAGAGTGGGAAGAACGAATACAAACTAAACTGTCCTCTTCCAATGCTGCTGTGCCATAAAATAAAAGACTATAACAATATGCTTGATTTACGAGAAAGATCCTCACTCTTAACTGTCTGTACACGCATGCTCATCCTGGCTTTCTATATAAAGATAAGGGGCTTTGGAACCCTGGGTATGTATCTATCCTCACAGCTATAGGATACGATGACTCTAGTATTAGTCTTATCTTTGCATGGTTAACACTCACTGTCTATTTCACATGTTTATTTTATTGAGTAAATGAAGTCACCTCACATAGCATAGATACTCAATATGATTCTTTTTCCTTCAAGTTCTTTTTAAAACATTTTGAGAAAAAGGCACAATTCAAATGACAGTCCTTTTATTTCATCATAATTATAAAAAGTTAGAATGCACAGGGTCTGCTTACTGCTACATCACAAGTGAAGAGTTATGGAAAAACAAACAGTTCTTATTTTGAAGTCACCATCCCGTTAATCAAATGTCTTTGGCATCCATAGGATAGATCCCTAACGATAGGAGCTAGTACTGAAGACAGAGTTAGCAAGGTTTCTACTTACCAAGAGCAAAGTTCCCTCTCCTTTCTGTGATTGCCAAGAGGCAATTTGATGCAAAACCCAGTAATTATAACTCAAGAAGTCCTATGAAAACTCAACCCAGAAGGCAAAATAAATGAAAGCGAATGTATTCCCTGGCTTTTGGCCTTCTAACATGTCATGATCAGTATCTACAAACAATGCTGAAAAACTGGTTTCTCTTTCGAGGTGTTGGGGATGGAATCCAGGACTTTGTGCATACTAGGCAAGTACTCTTACCATTGAGCTATAAACCCAGCCTGAAAAAAAATTTCTTTAAAAATATTTTGTCACTTATATTTTTCCTTCATAAAAGTAATATTTGAATATCAAGGGAAAGTTTATTATAAAAGATTTAAAGAAACAGAATAAGGTATAGAAAATGGGAAGGCAGGAAGAAATAGGAGGTCCAATAAGTAGTAGGGATACAGGGAGGTCAGCATGAGCAGAAACAATGCATCATCTACTTTGAATTCTTAAGAGACTATGGTCAGCATTAAAGGTGGCTAGTAAATTGTCTCTGAAAATAAAGATAAATATAAAAGTGTAAAAATAAGTATCTAGCAATTCAGTTTCTAATAAAAATGTTTCTTTACACTAGTCTCTCCAAGTCATACACTCAAACCTATGAAGCAATGTTAGGACAGCACACGGTTCTGTCTTCAAAGATGATGACCCCCTACTCTACCTTGTTCAGTGTGACTTGGACAACCAGGCCATTTTGAAGATGATTTTCTACCTAAAGGCAGAGAACTGGGTCATCTTCATGTTTTAAAAGGCCATCACGATCTGTTGGTTAATCTCTAATGTGAAACTAAGCTTTCTACCTTTAACATATATTACCCAGAACTGGTTATTGACCTCAATAAAGTGGATTCATTTTTAATGAATCAATTTAAGACAAAATACCACAAATTAATCTGAAGCTGAAAAAAGAGACATCAAACCTTACACCCATCTTGAAGAGAGCAGCACTGATTATTTGGCAGCTAGAGTTAAACTAGATGTGTTCAATTCCCACAACAGCACAGTGACAGCTAATCTCACAGATAATTAGAGGAACCACCACTTAATGGGAAATAATAGGATAATAAATCAAGAAATGTGGCATTGATGCAGACAGCTGAAAGCAAGTCAATTTAGTCATTTACTTTGTTTTGGGCAATGCTATTGACACACCCTAGCCACCCCACTCCCCACTCTGTGTCTCCCCTCTGGCCTTGAATAAGGCTCTCCAGCATAGATGAGATAAGGGATGGAACCCTGAGTGTACTGAACCAGAGGAACTGGAGAAAGCAAAAGTAAGCTCAGAAGTCATTCCTGGTATGAGCACAGTTTTAGTGTGCCTCCCCTGCTCTCAGGAGCAAGAATATATTACCAGGGTCTATTATTTGGTCAGATCAAAAAAAAAAAAAAAGTTGCATTTTTCTCTTTCCCAAACTTGGATACAGAAGTTCTGAAAACTAAGAACCAGTGGGTGCCAGAGCTTGTTGATAATAAGCCGTTCATAAGAATAGCTGTTGGAATGTGATTTTAACATTTACTCCTATCTTCCAAAGAATTAGCTGGCTCATCAGTACAGTATATCATTCAGTAGAGACCACCTGCTTTAACATTAGTCCACAGAAAACTTCTTTGAGGAGAGGCAGTGGGTAGAGTTGATTCAATCCACAAATATATACTGAGCCTCATTTTGTCCCCCATACTATTCTAGTGGGCCGGGCAGATGAAAAACAAAACAAACAAACAAAAAAAAAACCCTCATAGGTTCTGACCTTGAAGAACTTAATGGGCAATTAAGGGACTTTAGCAGTGCTGGGAATTCATAGCAAAGGCCTAGATAGAATATGGGTGTGCTCTCTATGACCAGAGTGAGAACCTCTGCCTTCAAAAGAATTAAAATCCAAGCAAGAATCTCAGCATCTCATCTTAAATCTGGCATACAAGTTAAAGTAGCAGTCAAAATTTTTTTAAAGCATTAAAGTTTACAACATAACTCAGACCCAAATGGTGAGATTACTCACAAAAGACGTGTGTTTCCTATTACTCATATGTCTCTTGATACTCAAACTCTACAAGGCATATGCATGAAGTTTGGCCAAAGGCAGTGGTTCTCACCTGTACCACCTCAGGGGCTCTGTGCCCAGAGACTGTGTTTTAACATGCCTTTCAGGTACCTTAAGCTGGAGAGCCACTTCTAAGCAAAGGAAGTGAATGTGAGGTTCCGCATTAAGAAACCGAGTTTTACAGCATTGTCTAGAAACGTTTCATGCTTACTGTCTATGCCAAATTAATTAGGAAAAAATGTAAACCTGTAACAGGTCACCTGAAGTCTGCAATGCCCTCACATGTGATGTAATAAACCGTGCTGTGCCCTTGAAAAAAGACTGTTCTGCAATATGATGTATAGACAAAGTGCAAAGAGGTATAGGTGGAGAAAGATTATGAATCCCAGTGTCTGATCCTAGAAGGAAAAAACCCCCCATTTCCCTCCATCCTTAACCACCCCTTTATGACAGACAATCACAGCAGAAAGTTACTGGTACTCTGCACATGCTTTTCACTACAGAGCCTCCCTTGACCACTCCCAGCACTTCTTTGAAGTAGTTTTCTGCATCAAGTCCCTTGGGGCTGCTTGAGAGTTGGAAAGAGAGATGGGATTCAAGCTTTCCTTGTGGTTTGAGTGTAACCGCCCTGGCTGTCACCAGCAGGCCACGGACAGAGGAAAAGGAACAGTTCTAACACTAGCTTCTAAGCAAGAGCCTCGATGTGGCAATGCTCTTCAGGCCCAAAGTGGGTTCTTCAGGGTTGGGCCTAAGTGCCTGTCAGCACAGACGGTAAGACAGGGTTAGAGAGTGTAACAGAGAAGGCCACATAATAGAGAAGTGCGTGAGAACCCAGTATATCCGTGGCACACAAACGAACAAACTTCTGGTCAAAGTCAGACGAGCAGCAGCAGACACATTTCACGTTGAAGGTAAAGTGGTGTGGAGATGGATGGGGAGGGGGAGTGGCAAGTGGAAACGGGAGCCTCAGGCAGTAGGAGCGGCTCGGGTACTGTCACCCGGTCACCGAGGCAGGTGAAAGCTACACAACCCCAGAAAGCCCGTGATTAAGATCGCCGGCGGTGAAGGCCGGTGATTAAGATCTCCGCATCTGGAGGAGCCGCAGCCTGCGGGAAGGATTCCCGGGCCACCAGGAAGATGGGTAAGAAAAAATAAAACAGAAATCCCGGGGCCGGGAGCACCCGTCGCGGGTCCCGGCGGAGGAGGCGCGATCGGCGCGGACGCAGGCCCCGGGAGAGCGGTGGGCCGGCCGGCCGGCGCGGAAGCCGGAGCGCCCCCCGCGGCACCCGCCGCCAGGCCGCCATCCCCCGGCCCCGGGATAGCCGGCGCCGAGTCCCCGGGCTGGGGGCGGGGTCTGCGGCCCCTCCCCGCCCTCCCCGCGGCCCTGCCCCGCCCCGCCCCGCGCGGCCCGCCGCCGCCCCCGCCCCCGCGCGGCCCCGGCCCCGGCCCCGGCACTCACGTCTCTCGCGGCTCCGGCGGCTCCTCCCCTGCCGGCTGGCGGCTCCCCACCCACGCCCCGCCGAAAGAGCCGAGCGGGATCCCAGCCGCGCGGGCCCGGCGACTCGGAACACGTGGGGCCTCTGCGCCCGGAACCGGAAGTGGGCGCTCGCCCCGCCTCCCGACCGCGCTGGAGCCTGTCTAGGCTGTGGGAGGCCCGGTCCTCTCGTTGAGCCTCCCTGGATGGAGGCTGGGGCTCTCCGGAGACCCGAGGGGGAAACGCCCCTCCTGGGCCGCTGACCTCGGTCCCGCCCCGCCTCTGCAGAGGAGGAACAACTCCCCGAGCCGTGCATTCAGATGCCTGCCTCCTGCGGGCTGCTCTTTGTTCTAGCGTTCTACCTGTTGGATTTGTATTTATTTTTTCCTTTGCATTTTCCTAAACATGGCAGAGCAGGGAGCAGCTTTGGGTCTGAACACTGCTCTTGCACACTCCAACAGCTGCAGAGCCCTCTTAACTCTGTCCATCTTGTGAGAAGGGCGCAGGGATCCCCGTCGCAGGACTACAGATTGTGTGTCCTAAGAGAATGGTGGCATTCTCTGTTCGCCTTTCAATGTTCTCTGGTGCCTTCCTGATCCTTTTCGATTGTTCTATGTGTGGGTCAGTGACATTTCTGTTTTGCTCAGAAAGTCATTCTTATGTAGGTGACAGGCAAATTCTCTTTTTCCCAACTGGGGCTTGTAAGGTCGGAATTCAGGCTACACCCTGATCCTCTTCCCTAACCAGCCTCAAGAGAAGTATCAACAAGTCAAAGATAAAGGCCCAAGGGATTATCATTCCTGATCCTGAGAGTATGTGACCACCTGAGCCCTCCACTCAACCTCATGTGACCACCTGGGCCCCAACCTGCTAACAGCTGACAAAGCCTGTTGCCACATCTGAGCCTGACTTCATCCCTGGACCCTGAAAATGGCCATTTCATCCCAGCCTCTCCCCTGGACTTAGCCCCACTGTCAGCAGGAAGAAGCCCCACTGAGAGACTTCGCCCATAATCCATAACAAAAGGCTGGGATGTAAGGTCAGAATTCAGGCTACACCCTGATCCTCTTCCCCAACCAGCCTCAAGAGAAGTATCAACAAGAGTCAAGATAAAGACTTCCCCCCCTAAACAAGAGCCACACCTGGCTGGAGGGACTGACCTTCCCCATCCTTCCTGATCCTGAGAGCATGTGACCACCTGAGCCCTCCACCCAACCTCATGTGACCACCTGGACCCCAACCTGAACATTTTCCCCTTAAAAGCCCTGATCCAAACCTGCCTTGTGCTTTTTCACCACCTTTGGTGAAAATAGCCCAGCAGCTCGCTTTTCCTCCTATTAAAACCTTTCCTTTCAGAGTGGTCTCTCGTGGTCATTTCCATTCTAACAGGGTTTACACGTTTCAGTTCACAAGACACATTGCTAGAATGTTTAACATGCTTTGAGCTGAAGATGTTAATCACTTTTGGTGGAAAAACTGTTAAAAGTTTTCAGAGAAACAGAACTAGAGCTTGAGGGACAAGGCTTATCTGCCTCTGGGGGCAGGAAGAGCCTTGGGAAGGGTGGGCTAGGGGTTCAGGGAAGGAGGCTGGACCACCCATGGGGAAGTGAGGCCTTTGAAGTTTCATCTATGGTCTTTTTTGAAGGACAGAAGGAAAGATGGGAGAAGGTTCTGCTGTTCTTACCAAGATCAATTTATCTCTCACCTATCATCTATCTATCATAATCTATCATTTATCCATCTACCATCTATGTATCAAGAGAGGATCTATTAATTAGTTAAGGAGGCTGAGAAGACTCAGGATGTGCCTGGGCTGTGAAATTCACTGGGAAGTTGGTGAAATTCAGCCTGAGGATGAAGGTCTGAGTGCTGGGAGGAGGTAAATGTGGGCTGCTGATTAAGTTATCTGCAGGTTGGAGAAGCAGATGTTCTGATAACTGAGGAGAGGAAAAAGTGGATGTCCCAGCTCAATAAAGAAGGGGATTTTGCGTTTCCCCTACCGTTTTGTTCTGTTTTGCCTCCCATGGTTTGACTAAGGCCCATCCACATTGGCAGGGGCCAATCTTTACTCCATCTACCTATTCAGGTGCTAATCTCCTCCATATATACCCTCATAGAGACACTTACAAAGAATGTCTTACCAGTTATCTGGGCATCTCAACCTGGCTAAATTGGCACATGGAGGCCTGTTGGAGCCTGCCAAGAGTGACTTTGTTGATTTCTCAGAGCCCTGTCTGTCCTCTTATTCATTAGCTTGTTTATTTCATACCTAGCCATAAGCTCTTTTCTTCCCCAGTATTCTTCATTTTACTGTTTTAACCCTAACATTTACTTTAACTGTTACATTCCCAAGGCAAAGCTGACTGTCAAGGTCCCTTCTCTAACTATCAAGCAAGTTTCTTCCTCCTACTGCTCTGTCAATGGGAACAGCCCAACTATAGTCTCAATAATGTTTAACCACAAAGGGACATTCTGGCCCATCAGCCAAGATCACCATTGAGATATGGCAAAATTTTTCTTGGTTACCTCACATCTAGCTCCTTATCTAGCTCCTGCCAGTTTTAGGTAGGCTATGGAGATACAGAGGAAAAAAAGAAAGAAAAGAAAAATACACATTGCTAGAGGCTGATGCAACCACAGAGCTATCTTACAGCTGGACATTCTATGACTGTGTCAGGTTAGGGTGACTGGGACCCCCAGAGGTAACCCAAACACTTGGACTTGTGCTTGTAGGCAGACTCTATTTACCTCTTGCCTTACCTGATTCCTGCCCCTTGAGTGGGAGGTGTCTCTTACTAGAGTTCAAACCTAATCCTGAAGCTGACTGATTAAAGATAGACCAACCAGCTGTCTCTCTGGCTCACCTGGCCCAGAGAATATAGTCACCTAGGAAAGGAAATTTTGCTCTCTTTTCCCTCATGGCTGCCCAGCAGAGAGACACCTGAATCTCCAGGCCTAGGTAATGTCCCTCACCACAGCTCTATGTCCCTCACCACTGCCCTAGAGCTGTGGTGAGGGGGGCTGGGGGCTTCTTTCCCACATGAAACTTTTTTCCTCATGATGGGAGCCCTCTTATATCTTTCCTTTTTTTTTTTTTTTT
>PVHP010015797.1:0-36881 GCA_004024765.1 Zapus hudsonius | reverse complement strand
TTTACCAAATACATTGGTGGAGACATTAGGTGGGCAAGTTACAGCAAAGCAGAGAAATCACTGCAATGGGTCTGAGATAGTGATGATATTCTTAGCTTTTAGGTTAGTGGAAGGTCTCCTAATAATACATTCCAGGTTTTGCCTGATAGTCAAAAGAATGTTGGGTTAGTCCCAGAGGTTGGTAGTAAATGGCTGTCGAGGGGACTAAAGATAGTACAAGATAATTTTGGCTCTGGGTCAGTAACGTTACACCTCTCCACAATCATGAACTCAAATTAGCCAGTCTTTCCACAAAGTTGGAACTAGAGAATTTCAGTTCACATCTATGCATTCCCTTGTCACACTTTACCAGATCTTTAGAAGTCCAGGGTTTGGGGATTTAAATGGCTTTATTTCTTTTAAAATCCAAGGGCAGACAGTCATGCCATGGGAACCTAATTCTTGGAAATGTGCCTATAAAAATACCCGTAAAGAGAGTTCTTTATGTATTTTAAAACATCTCACTGTGCACGGTGGTCCTGTATGTGCAGTCAGTCCTTGATTTTGAAAGTCTAGTGGTTGTTTCTCAACTGTCAAGCTATTTGGACTTGGTTTGGGTCACCCAAGGGAGGCGGAGGTTCTGGATTTATCTGGTGCAGTGTGCTGCTCTCGTGGTGTTAGAGCTGCAATAAACTCTCCAGTTCCCAAAACTGTTCCTTAGTTTGGTGATTGTGTTAGCTTTAGATCCTGGCACTGCTAGGCATGTTTCATTTTCTTGTCACTCTTGGAGGGAAGTAATGATATGATTATTGTTTTCACCTACCACATAACAAGAGAACACAGGCAGTTGGGTTTTGAAAAATCCTCCCCAGTTTGGGGATGTAGCTCAATGGTAGAGCACTTGTGTCGCATTTTGGGAAGAAAAATAAAAGATGTTCTAATTGGAGAGAACTATAAGCAGGAAGCTACAGGCTTGAAACTCCTTCTATTCTTCCAAATAGTTCAATACAGATAAGGCAAGCCAGAGCATTATTAAGTAAAGAGAAATTGCCTTCTTCCTTTGAAGAAGTTGTCTTCTTTGGGCTTAATTAGTAAAGTAAGTAAAGTAAGCTGTTAAGCTTTGCAAATTTTTAAACAGAGTTTTTTAACTAAGCTGTTGTCTAAAACATGGCCTTTGATGTTGTTTCGTGGCTTAGTTGGGGAGTTGTAGGACACATCAACTCCCCATTCGTCCACGGAGCTGAGTGAACAGAGCTTTGAAATAGTGGTGAGCCGACAAGAGGAAGAACTCTCCGGATGTAGTTGCAGTGGACAGATCGTTTATTGTATGTAGAAAGGTCATTTATATAGAGGAGAAGCCAGTGAAAAAATCAGAGGCAGGAGCATCAGCAAGGGGATTGGTAGGGGCAGCGTGGTCTGGACATCTCATGAATAGATTGGCAGGGGCCAGTAACCTGTGGATGCCTAGTTTGCATAGATAAGTTGAGGGGTCTTTCTATGTGATTCTAGACATATCATGGATGGTGGTGGCTTCAGAGGAACTATAACCTTAGACTTTTATTATCCAAGTTTGTTATTATAGCTGGGGTGATCTTAGGCCTTGAATTATCTGCTTATCTCAGGGCCTGCCCAGAGGGTTGGAATTTTAGGATTAAGAAGGAGACTTCGGGAAACACCTGCCAGTCTCAGATAAGAGATTATCAGGGTTTCAAATCGGCCTCTACTTCATTTAACCCTATATCCTCCATGCCTCTTAGCAGGGTCCCACAACTCCCCCTTTTGTTTTTATAAAGGAGCAGTGGCATCATAATCCTCTGCTATTTTAGGCAAGGTTTGTTACTGTATTAACACTTGGTTGGTAGTGACCCGACCAATATTGGTTATCTGCCATTTGATAAACTGGATGATGCAGGGGGCTATGAGCAGCAGGGTTTCTATAGCAAGGAGAGGGCCAAGGAGTGGGAGGAGCCAGGAAATCAACGGATATATGTCCCACCTTGTTCAGCTGTTAGGAGGTCTAGTCTTCAGTGATTTTGGAGCACCACACCCCAAAAATCACCTGCAAGGTGATGAGTTTGGATCAGAGCGGTCCCTGCCACACCGGAGGCTCCCAGAGACAATGTTACACCGAGGCCCACCAGTTGGGGGAATGAAGATTTCTCTTGGGTGTCGTGGGCGAAGCGTATAAGCCATTTCTTCTTTTTTACATAGGTATACCTGTGGAACAATCAGAACTGGGGATCAGTAAGTGGAGATGGAGGTGTTCACGCAGGGGGCAGCTAGCCCTCCGCACCACAGGAAAGCGGGCGTCTTGAGGCAGGTGGTCCTAGTTATGGAAATATTGAGGAGGCATTTAGCTCTGGTTGGTTTAGAATTGGACAAAGAGGTACGTCCTGACCAGAATAAAAGAGAGGGATGTCTGTGAGGTGGGGTTGAAGATTGCTTATTGTAGTTGTGGGATGTTCAAGGGTAGCATTGATGGGGACCACAGTCAACAGTGGACGAGCAGGGGAAGCACAGAGGAAGCAATTGGAAGCATTAGGACAGAGGGTAAAGGGGAGGAGATCAACCACATATTGAATGTATTATATCCATGTCATGGTGGCTCATATTTCTTCTGTAATTTGTTTTCCAGTTTCAGAATATGATGGTTAGTTTGTATCAGGTGGATAGCAGGGTTCCACTCTCTGGAAATGTGGATAGTGGCAGAAGGAGAATATGAGGTGTCATAGGTGTAAAGTTTTCCCATCACTCCCACCCGCCATTGTTCATCCCAGGGGTCAAGAATAAGGATAGTACATTCTCTTCCTAGTGTTCCCTTATTGGAGCTATAGATAACATCTCTCCTATCATATCTTTCTATGATACAGCTCCTATATTGGCACCCTCCATAATAATGCATCTTCTTAAGGCAATCTTTGTTAGTTTGGCAAAAGGGAAAGCAAGCATAGCTAGTTATATGACCCACAGATCTGGGGGTTATAGTGAAGCACATGGCTTCTTGGCAGCCTATGGTAGGGCAGTAAGCCTTGCCAATGGTTTTATCTGTTTCTTGAAAATTTTTCCCAAATGTCAAAACGCCATCAAGCAGGAGAGCCTAGTTGAGTGGTAGGTGTGGCAGTCACATTGTTAGAATGAAGGAGGACAAAAACAGTGATTAAAATAGCTGAGAGAGGGGGGGGGCTTGGTGCAGGCATGAAGCCTTTGCAGCATCCACAAGATCATGGATGTCCTTCCATGAGATTGGGTATCTTTGACAGGCACAACATTGATGTTGGTGGCATTTTCTATGTCTCCTTGGTCCCTAATCCTTCAAGGATAGGCAGGCCATTTCCTTGGCCGGAGGGCTGGAATCTGACATTTCTGGCTGGAACCCAGATGGGTCTAGGTTGATTCTGTGGAAAAATACAAGCAAAGTCCCTTCCTGTGGTAAGGAGGGGATCTGATCCCTTCCAAAGACCATCTAAGCGATCTTTCCATCACACTAGGATGGAAGGGGTTGCCTTGGATGTTTTTCAGTGGAGGGAGATAGAGAGGTGTTATGAGTTTTTATATATGTTGAAGATGTTCAGGGTGGTTAAGGCCATTGTTAATTGGATATTGGGAGAGTAAACGCTGTTTTTTGTTTGTTTTTTAAGTTGAGCCTTAAGAGATTGGTGAGTTCTGTCAATAATTCTTCAGTGAGACATTTGGAACATGTATGGAACCATATCACATGTGGAGATGTCATTTTTTCTATCATTTAAAATGTGTTCTGTGTTTTAGGTCGATTTGGTCAAACAACTCCACCACTTGTGGATTTCCTCAAGGACATTTTAAGAAGATA
This sequence comes from Zapus hudsonius, assembly GCA_004024765.1. NCBI lineage: Eukaryota > Metazoa > Chordata > Mammalia > Rodentia > Dipodidae > Zapus > Zapus hudsonius. The sequence continues at coordinate 33,076 of PVHP010015797.1, read as the reverse complement.
TCCAGAAGGAGGACAGATTCTTAAGGTCAGGGTTTATATGTGTGTGTGATTATTTTCACAAGAGAGTAAAATGATTTAGTGTTAACAACTTGTCTAAATGTGACTATTTTTACCTTTGTGGCCACAGTTCACATTTGAATGGAATAGATTTGAGAATAAGCTTTGTGTGAGTGGAAGGGGTTCCAGGGCAGAGGAATGCCTCAGCTTCTGTGTACTATCATTAAACACCATGTTCCCCACTATTTGAATGGTCATGTAGAACACTGCAGTGGTGCCACACACAAGCCAGCCATCCTACCCTCCTAATACCAGTACCGGTCAGAGTCCAGAAACGCATGCCATTTGACACTGGGATTTATTTAGATACTCATTTTTGTGAGGAGGTTTATTTACTAGGATAATGACACATATCACATAGATGGTAAACACTGTTTTTTGAGACAGGGTGTCTATCACTGTATAGTCCAGGATGGCCTGGCTGGCATCACACTCCTGCCTTAACTGAGAGCTGGAATTGTAGTCATGATACCTTCTGTTAGGATATGAATATGTTCAGTAAGTACAAAATATAAACTGAACAAACCATAAAAGGAAGCAATGGAAAATGATTTTGCAAACATTAATTTCTGTGTTTAAATAGGAAGGCTCCGTAATGAAGTGTAAAAGTAGATGTCACTATGCATTTTCTTTCTCATGAACTTTTAAAATGAATGTGCTATCTTCAATATCTTAGCCCTCGTTTTCTAGTTTAGGTAATAAACTTTTAGGGACAATGGCAGGGTCTATAAACTCACATGGCCATGGTCAGATAAGTTCTGAATGATGGTTGTGTCTGTAGTGACAGATATTGGAGCAGTTTCAGTGTGGCTTTCTGAATAAGAGGTAGTGTTTTACAGGTTAACACAAAAAATTTTTGTATATTGATACATTTGGAAAGTGAAATGGGAAAGTATGATTTTGGAGCTGTCTTGAGTTTGGGAGAAGTCATCAGTGTGAATTCAGAATAACGATTCATTGCTGAGTATAGAAGTTGGTTCTCAAAGATTCAGAAGTGAGTGATCCTTGCTGGCAAAGGAGTCTGAGGTTCTACCAGGTCTGTCAGGGAGCTGATATTGGTCCCCATTTGTTTCTATGGATTTTGCATTATAGTTAGCTCAGTGGAATGATTGTTTCATGGATATTTTAGTGTTAGGTTTAGTAGTAAGTTCAAGACTTGCCTGCACCTTGTCCTCCACCTTCTGTGATATTTGCTTAAACGGGTCGAAATGTTTTAGTGACTTGCCCAAGAGTAAGCACAGGTCTTAGGTAGTTGCTTCCTAGAATCCATTTGAAAGTGATCCACTGAGGATCCTGTTTTCTGTAGAACTTATTGATAGTTGTAGCCTGGAACTTAATACTTTTTCTTTAGTTTTCTAGTTTTCTCAACTCTTGCTTTCTAAAATACGCATAAATCACAGCTATTTAAAGACAAGGTCTAAACACTAAAGTGCTGCCAGTTTTTGTATGTTACCTTCTTATCTACTTAGTCTATATATCCATCTTTCATATTAACAGCTGTTGCAGTCAGCATTCTAGTTGCTGCGCAAGAAGAACCCAAACAAAAGCAGCTTGTTAGGGAATGGGTTTATTTGGCTTATGGACTCAAGGGGAGACTCTATCCTGGCAGGGAAAACGATGGCATGAGCAGAGGGCTGGACATCACCTCTGCCACAGCACTGCAAACAGCAGCAAGAAGGTGTGACAAATACTGGCAAGGGGAAGCCGGCTTATAACCCCCAAAAGCCCGCCCCAACAACACAGCTCTAGTGAGGTTCTAATTACCGAATTGCCATCAGCTGAGGATCGATCTATCAGAACACATTCATTTGTTTGTGGGGGACACCTGGATCAAACCATGACAACAGCATAATGTAAATAAGTATGTTTTTAAAAAAAACCTTGAGTGAAATGAGCAGTTGTGTAAATAGGAGAAATTAGTAGCTGGTAAGGGGGTAGTTTTGGGGTGTGGTTCACATATCCATGTTTAGGATTGGATGAGTAGCTGTTAGGCTAGGACATTCCAGCTCTTCCTCGTACTTTTTGGTGTAGGGCTTTCACATCCTAGGTAAGCACAACATCCATGAGCTTTAGCCAGACCTTTGGATATATGTGTTGACCTGGACCTGATGTCACCTTAGCTTTTCAGTTCTGTCATCTACAAGGTACAGTGTGGGTCTTTTTAGTCTTGATAATGAAAAATATGTTAATTCATGTTCTGTAATTCATTTGATTAGTCTCAGAGATGAGTCTGTTTTAAAACCATCTTTCCTATATCCTTTTGTCAGTTGGAGGTAGTATGTTGATGAAATATTGATGCCTTGTAAATTTTAAAATATTGCCCTAGTGATGCTTTCAAAATGCGACTTTATCATGGAATGATACACATTAAGGTGCAGTCATTTTGTATAATTCAAAATAGAGATTTTGTATAAATCAAAATAGAGCTTTTGAAACATATAATGTATACTAAATTAAAATTAGAATGTATACTGTATAAAATAAATATAATTACAATATATACTGTATTACTAAATATTAGAGAGTTAAAGATGAAAGTATGTCTTCTGGTATTGTGTAAATGAGAAAATGAAGATCTGTGGAATGGTTTTGGTATCTCTACATTTGCCTTTCTCTTAAGCATACTGCTTTTTAACTTAAAACTATTTTTAGTGTCTATTCCTTTTTAAAATTTTTATTGACTGTTTTCATAATTTTAGACAATAAGCCATGATAATTCCCTCCCACCTCCTCACTTTGCCCCTCTAAAATCCACCCTCTATCATATCCCCTCCCCCTCTCAGTTGGTCTCTGTTTTGTTTCAATGTCATCATCTTTTCTTCCTATTATGAAGGTCATGTGTAGGTATTGTCAGGCACTGTAAAGTCATGAATATTAAGGCCATTTTGTGTCTGGAAGTTTGCATTGTAAGCAGTACTCCCCTTCCTTTGGCACTTACATTCTTTCTGCTACCACTTTCACAATGGACCCTGAGTCTTAGTGATAGAGATGTCTTAGTGCTGAACACTCCATTGTCACTTCTTCTCAGCACTGTGGTGTATTTTGAGTCATCCTGGTGGTCTTTGACATCTAAAAATAGATTCTTCTGTAGCCAAAAGTGAGAGTAGCATTGGTATATGGGTATACACATTTTTTAAAGTCCTTATAAGGCAGTTTGGTGGGTGTAATATATGCATTTAGCTAGAGAACAGCAGGCTAAATGCACATATTTATATACTGCCCTAGGGCTCATGACCTCCCCTGCCATAGGCTTTTGTTTGGGTCTTTAGTACCAGGGGTGTATTCCACCCACCACCACTATGGAGCAGGCTTCCAGACCAATTAGAGAACAGTTGGTTTTCCCAATAACAGATGTGCCACTATTGCACCAATTGGCACATTTGGCTAGTTGGCCAATCTTAAGGCTTGCAAGGTTCACTGCTGTTACCCATGTTGATGACTTCTCTCTCCCATAGGGCTGCATACAGTCATAGCCTGTTCCAGCTTTCTGTCAGCTGTTTAACAGGGAGGAGGTTTCCAGCTTAGCTCCAGCATGATTTCTCAGTGACTTGCAGCCCGAGCATATGTGGTCTTTAGTAATAGATTCACCATCTCATTCTGGTGGCCAACCAAGGGCCTTGGCAGTAACCTATAATGTCTTGGGCCCCTTAGAAATCTCCCTGGCCAACAACTCACTGAGTGTGGCAGTATCCAAGAAGTAGGTTTGTTTCCATATAGATTATTCTAAACCTCTTAAATTTTGACTAACCCTCCTCCCAGCCTTCTTTTATTCAATCCCTTCCTCTGACCCTTGTAGGCCATTGCTCCTCTAGTAATGTGTTCATTTACTGCTATACAACACTGAACCTAGAGCTCATCAATTTGACTAGACAAACTAGCAGCAAGACTAGAAAACTAGTCTACCTCCCCAGCTGGGATTACAGGTACATGCTGCTATATCTGGCATTTTATATTGGTCCTGGAGATCCAAACTCAGGACTTCACACTTAGATGGAAAGCTCCTTAACAAATGAACCATCTCTCCAGGTCCCTAATTCTTTATTTTTTATATATTATTCCATGTAGGCAATCCATTTATAGGGATAGAAAATGGACCAAGATACTCCCCCTGAAAGTACAAAGAAAGCAGTTATGGCTTCACTGGGATGGTGATTTCCGAGGGCCCAGGAGCAACTGTATCAGGTCACAGGGTCACATAATTAGTGAGTCCCACCTCAAATGGCAACTGGGTTGGCATAACCTCATAATGAATGTGGAGAAGAAACACTAATAAAACACACATAAGCTGCAGAGTCACATGGTGCTTGAAAGAGAAGCCAGGGGAGAGAAGGGGGCAGGCCAACCCTTGCCTTCCTTCCAAACTCCCTCAGGGACAGCTCCTCACTGTGTACAACTGGGTGCCTTCTCCAAGTGCTGAGGATGTGGCACAGAGGCAGAAAAGAACTCTGCCTGTGGGAGTCAAGTGACAATGAAGGATTGCTGAAAGCTCCCAAGAGCGGCATTCATGCACCAGAGGAACACTCAAAGGTCATTTTCATTTTTAAAATTAATATTCATTTCATTGCTACAAGACTTAAAATCTAATTTACCTTTAAATTTAATCCAATTTACAAATGTTATTATTGTATAAAATGAACAGTATGACTCCAGTGAATTTCAGCCAGCTCTACTAAGGAAATATTTACAAGTTAGATGAAGATAAATAATTCAAATGAATAAATATAAAATTCAACTATCATTGGAAGTGTTATAAATTTGATAAACAAAGCTTCCTTCAGTATTTTTAAAGCTTCTATAAATCTGATAGAATTCATGAATGCAATTAATGTTATCTTATGTTGTCTTGATTAAATTAAATTAAGTTAATTGATTATTTGGGTTTTAGAAGTTTTGTATATGGCCTTAATTATACTGAGGTATAGGCCCTCTATTCTAAGTCTTTCAAGTGTTTTGATCATGAAGTGGTGTTGGATTTTTGTCAAAGGCTTTCTCTGCATCGATTGAGATGACCATGTGATTTTTGTGGTTAAGTTTAATAATGTGCTGGATTATGTTGATTGATTTTCGTATGTTGAACCTACCCTGCAACCCTGGGATGAAGCCAATCTTGGCGAGGTGGATAATACTTTTAATATGTTGTTGAATTTGGTTTGCTAGTATTTTATTCAGAATTTTTGCATCTAAGTTTATCACGAATATAAGTTTATAGTTTTCCTTTCTGGATTTATCTTTGTCCTGTTTGGGTATTAGAGTGATGCAAGCTTCTTAGAAGGAGTTTAGAAGTATTTCCTGTTCTCCAATGACTCTAAAAAGCTTCAGAAAGAGTGGGTTGAGTTCTGTGATGAAAGTTTGGTAGAATTTGGCTGAGAATCTATCAGGACCTGAACTTTTCCTTCCAGGGAGATTTTTTATTACATTATCAATTTCGATAGATATAGTAGGTTTATTTAGGATATTTATCTGCTCTGAGTTTAGTTTTGGCATGTGGTAGGTGTCTAAGAATTTGTCCAGATTTTTCAATTTTGTGAAATAGAGGTTTTGGAAGTAAGTCATGATGATTCTTCCAATTTCATTGGTGTCCGTTGTGATCTCTTCCTTTTTCATTTCTGATTTCATTGATTTGGGCCTTCCCTTTTCCGTTTGGTTAGATTGGCCAGGGATTTGCCAATCTTATTTATTTTTTCAAAGAGCCAGCTCTTTGTTTTATCAATTTTTTAAATTGTTTTCTTCATTTCTAATTTACTGATCTCTGTTCTGATCTTAATTATTTCTTTTTATCTTGAGCTCCTAGAGTTGGGTTGTTCTAATTTTTCCAAGACCTTTAGCTGGTTAGTTAGGTTATTAATTTAGCCTCCCAAGTGGTTGGATTAAAGGCATGCACCATACAATATCTGACCTTCTTTGTGTTTTTTATTTTTTGGTGTTTTTTTTTCTGTCAACAGAGTGTCACTATGTTCCCCAATCTGGAATTGAATTCTGAGACTCAAGGAGGCCTCATAAATCACCCTCTCCAGTAGCTAGCTAGTGCCACAGGCACATGGCAGCATGCCTGGCATATGTTCTTTCTTCTTTCTTTTAAGAAACTTTATTGAGAGTAATTCTTATACCATATAATTTACCTACCTAATGTATACAGTTATTTAATTGTACCATTATTGAGTTTCTATTTATTTTACATGTGCACATATGTGTATTTGTATGTATTTTGTGTGTGTGTGTATATATATATATATATATATATATATATATATATATATATATATATGTTTGTATATATGAGCATGCACATGCCACAGAACACATATGGAGTTCAGAGCTTAACTTCAGGGTGTTTCTTTTCTCCTTCTACTTTCTTTCAGACAGGGTCTCTCTTATTGATTATTGCTGCACTTGTGAGCTTCCAGACTCTCCTGGCTTCCTACCTTTTCTATAGGCACATTGGGGTCATAGATACATTCTGCAGCTTTTGTATTTGGCTTTACTGGAGACTGAGAAGTACCAACATGGACTGGCAAGCTTGTAGGCAAGCAGCACCTTTGACTGCTGAGCCATTCCCCAGCCCTAGATTTTAATATATCTAAAGATATATGATATCTTTATAAGATATATGATATCTAATGATAACCACAATTTTAGAATATTACCTTTCCTTAGGCAAATTTCCATGTACATTAGACATTATTCTTTATTTCCCCATAGTCCCAGATAAAAGTAACACTAATCTACTTTTCTGTGTAGATTTTCCTGCTCTGCTCTTTTCATGGGTTTGAACTCACATAATATGTGTGGGGGTTGTAACTAGCTTCTTTGAGTTAGCATTTACATTATGTTTAAGGTACATCTGTGGTGTTATATATAGGACTTCATTACTTTTACTTTTATTTCATTAGTGTAAAAGAATTAGGTTTCACTGTGATGTTTTCAAGCAGTATTGTTTTAGAGGTTCCCAACTTTATTACGTTTTATTGCTGAGGAACATTCTGCTGTGTGGACACACCTCAGTTTCATTTCTGTTTGTCAGCTGGTGGGGATTTGGATTATTCCCACATTTGGGTTGTTATGAATAATGCTGCTGTCAACTTTCTGGCACACGAGTGTTTCAGTTTGTGTGGGAATATACTTAGAAGTGGAATGGTTTGATAATTTGTTAACCTTTACTGAACATTTTGAAAAGCTACCAAACAGCCAGTGTAACTGCACCATTATGTATTCTGACAGGCAGTGAACGAGGGCCTTGCCAGCATTTGCTGTTATCTGCATACATGATCAGTAGAGTGCTACTATATACATTTGTTAAATTACATCTCTCTGATCTCTTCATGTGCTTACTCTCAAAATTTCTTCTCAGATCCCTTGCTCTTTTTAAATTTGTCTATTAATTATTGAGCTATAACAGTTCTTTGTACTTTTTCCATATTAGTCCCTTATCTCTGATTTTCCTGCATTCTCCTATTCTCTGGATAGGCTTTGGCTTTGACCCAGTCAGATCATTGTTTTCTACTTCCAAAAATATTTGTTCTATTTCAAGTCAGAAAGATATAGAGCAGTGCACTGTTTACTGAATACTGGTACTCAGCTCTCTTTTTACTTATCTCCATGAGATGAGCTGAGTTGCATTAAGATATTACTGGTGATGTTTACTGACAAGCTGAGATAGTACGTCACTTCCAGAGGGTGGTGGGGAAATAATGATGGCTTTCTAGAAGTACCCACTGCAACTTCTTTGTTTGTCTTGTTCAGTTTTCATTATACTTTCTCTAAGGTCTTTTTGGTTGTAAATGCTGTTCATCATAATCTTAAAATCAAATATGTAGCTGGATATGATAACATACTTCTATAATCCTAGAGTCCAGGAGGCTGAGGCAGGAGGATCTCCAGTTAAAGGCCAACCTGGGATACACAGTGAGACTTTGACTCGAACAAAGGCCTGTAAATGTAGCTCAGTAGTAGAATATTCGCAAAGCTCTGGTTCTGATCCTCACAATAACTTTGTATAAATCCCATTTTAAGGAGAGGACATTGGTGAACATGGGGGTTAAGTAACCTGTCCACAGTCAAGCTCTGGATGGAGAAGATGAGTGCTCTCCGGCATCCTCACTTTTTAGAGAAGCTGTTGGTTAACACAGGGGTAAAGGAACATGTCCATAGTCAAGCCCTGGATGGAGAACAGGGGTGCTCTCCAGAAACCTCACTTTTTGCGGCCTCATTTCCATAGCTTCTCATCACTCAACCACACCATTATGATTGAATCATAGGAGAACTTGACATTTGGCATTTGGAGATTTGAGCAACACATTTCTTAAATCTTAATGAGATCTCAATCACCAAAAAGTGTCCAGGATTATATAAATAAAGAGAACATAGATCTGGAGACAGCGGGCTGATGTAGCTTTTAATGTGACCTGTAGACTGACTATTGAGGCGGAGACCACTTACTTTACCTCTCTGAGATGCACTTCCCTGTTTGTTAAACAAAGATAAGCTTGCTACCTCTCAAAGGTTTTTAAAGTGTATAAAGGGGAAGAAATTCTCTCCTTGGCCCTCCTGCCTGTTTGCTGTTCTGTGTGTGTGGTGTTGGTGATGGGTTTCTCTCTCTGCTTGGACCTGGGAAAAGGGAGCAGTCTCTTTTGCATTCTGGAACTTCCCCTGTATCTATAGCTACAAATAAATACTTTCCTCCCCTAAATTATGCCTGGTTTGAAGATCTATCCCAGCAGCGTGTGGCTGACTACAACAGTCATATTAAATGAATTAAGCCAGTCTCAGAAAGACAATTATTATATAAAGACATAAAATCATGTATGTAACATGGCATGAAAGTAGAAGTGAGATTGTCTAGGGAAACAGGTGACAATGGGAAGGGAGGAATGAGAAAAGAGAGGCTAGGGGTTGGAGGATGTGACCAACATACAGTATACACTTGCATGAAATTTTAAAACATTAAGTGAAAAAAAAATTGAGGGCCAGTCCTGGTGGTTTACACCTTTAATCCCAGCAGTTGGGAGGTAGAGGGAGGAGGATTGCTGTGAGTTCCAAACCAACCTGAGATGACATAGTGAATTTTAGGTCAGCCAGGATTAGAATGAGACCCTACCTGGAAAAAAAAAAAGATTGAATTAATACTGTAACCATGAATTGGGCTCTTTGTGGCTGAACTGGACCCTTGCATGCCTCCACCCTGTATGACACAGCACAAAGGCTCTCCTTGGTCAAAATCCCTCAGTCTTGGACCTGTAGAACCATGAGCTTATCAACTTCTGCTTATCATACATTACCGTATCTCAGGGACTTAAAGCAACACAAAGAGAGCCAAGGTAGTACATGCTCATTTTCACTAACTCTAAATTCTGAGTTACATTAAAAAAATCTGGAAATTTCTCTGTATACCTTCAGATATAAGTGGGGAAAGTGAGTTTTCTATTTTATTTCTGCCTCCCAACAAAACTTATGATCAACCCACACTTGCTAGAGCAAAGAGATGCTCACAGAAGGGAACCTGCTATGTATACTATGTCACCATGCCTGTGGAACCTTGCTAAAAGGGCACAGAGGATATGGGGTTAAGGGTAGCTGAGACAGGCTGAAGCCCCAGGAAAGTCTCTGCACTGAGACCCGGTAGGAGCTTCGTCACCCTCCTCCCTTAATCTTAAACCTCTGGGCTCCTTAACAAGCCACAGTGAACCCTGTGTTCTCACCCCCGCGGTGCTGACAGTAGGTTCCAGGTGACAGATTCCTCTGCAGCCATCACCATTTTATCCATGTCTAGAATCACGTACTTCCCTCCACTCAGGCCTGAGCAAGCCCCTCAATTTATGGAAATTAGGCATTCGCAGGTTACTAGCCCCTGCCTATCCACTTGTGAGGCACCCACAGACCACCCTGCCCCAAACAATTGCCTTGCTATGCTCCTGCCCCTAATTTTCCTGGCTTCTCCTGCCTATAAATATGACCCATCCACATACAGTAAATGATATCTGCCCATCCCACCCACGGAAGCTGTATCCCGAGAGTTTTCTTCTCTGTAGGCTTGCATCCTGCCCACCCACCCAGCTCCTTTGGCCAGCCACCAGCGCAGCGTCTGCTGCTGACAAGGACTAGCCCTCAGGCCCACCTCCACTGTGACCCATAGCATCCATGGAGGAAAGAACACAGCGTCCACTAAACAAATGACAAGTCCCACCTCTGCTGCCACACACATCATCTACAGAAAGGAAAAGACTACACATCCCCAGGCTCTCATGCTTACTGCACCATGGAGGGCTGATGACCAACAGTCCATGCCAAGGCAAGTCTGTGGCTCTGCAGACAGCTTCATGTCAGAGGGCCTGGGACTGACTGTTGGGTGTAGGTAGCAGCATAAGGCAAGTCTGCTAACCTGACTACTGTTCCCTCTGCTTCCCATGAGGAAGCACAGCTCAGTGGTGGAACTCTTGCTTGGCACATGCAGGGCCCTGAGTTTCATCCCCAGCTGAGAAGAGAGGGGGAAAGGGAGAAGAGAGAAAAGAAAAGGAGGAAAATAGGCAGGGGCAGAAGGAAGGAGAAAAATGGAGGGGACAGAGAAGCAGAGAGGAAGGAGGGCTAGAGAGAGAGAGAAACAGAATTCGGGAAGGAGAAAGGCAGAAAGGAGAGAGAATTCAGGGGATCACAGCAGGTGAATTCTCCCAAGAAAGGAGAAACAGCGTTCTCTGCTGGCCAAGCTGAAGTGGGACTCGGTTATATAGGGCCTTGGTCTGCATGGTGATAGGTATTTTTTGGAATAGCTGTTTTATGCTGTTGTCCTGGGGTATCCTTAGGACATTGGCATTATAATCCTTATAGCCACCAACATCCATGGGTGCTCATAAAAAATGAAAGGTATGGGCCCAGAACCTACATGCATCCTCTAGCAGACTTTAGTCATCCCTAGATGACTTGCATACTTAATGCCATGAAAAGACCAGGTGGAAAGCTGTTATAACATACTTCTAGGGAATTCTGGCAAAGGAAAATACATCCTGTGAATGATCAGTGCAGACACAGTTGTGCATATTTCTGATGGGGTTGGTGGAAGAGAAGTCAGGGACTTCTGGGTGCAGGCTCAGGAGGGCATCATGTGCCCATCCTGAACAGCCTGTGTTGCCTGTGGAGTGCCAGCTGCTGTTCCCATGGCCTCCTTTAGTGAGCCACAGGGCCAGGGGACCTGTCCAGGTGGTCAGGGTCACCACTAAGTGTCAGGAGAATTTCAGGCCTAGCCAGTGCAGGGACTTGAGGGGAAAACCTGGAGCTCAGAGCCTGGGGGCCATGACGCAGAACCCATGTGCTCGAGCTGCAGGCTTCTGGGCAGCCTCAGTTTCCCAGACCAGGGTTCTCTTTCTCCAACAATGACAGCACACACTTCTTCTCTGTAGGATCTGGGAGAGGATCAGGTTCGAGTGACCTGTAGGCAGGACAGGATTGGGAGAAGACAGCAAGGAGCCTGAATGCAGTCCCAGCTGAACGGAGCTCAGCGCCCAGGGTCCATGTCTCCCTGTACCTACTCAGCCCCAGGGGTCCATGCCTCCTCTATGCCTACTCAGCCCCTGGGCTCCATGCCTCCTGCCTACTCAGCCCTCAGGGTCCATGCCTCCTCTGTAGGCTCTGGGATCCATGCCTCCTCTGTGCCTACTCAGCCCCAGGGGTCCATGCCACCCTGTGCCTACTCAGCCTCCAGGGGCCATGCCACCCTGTGAGTACTCAGCCTCCGGGGTTCATGCTTCCTCTGTGCATGAGTCATCCCCACAGGGTAATGCAGAGACAAGAGGATCCCCAAGGCTTGCTGGCTAGCTTGTCTTGCCAAATCAGTCAGTTGAGAGAACCTGTCTCAAAAAATTGAAGAAGATACCTGATATTAACCTGTGGCCTCCACCAGCATGCCCAACACAACACACACACACACACACACACACACACACACACACACACACACACAGTAATACACACACATGCATGCACATCACACATATGTACACAGAAAAAAAACCTAGAAAGATGGTGTGGTAGTTATGGCCTCCTTAGACACAGGTGTTTTATTAAAGCTTGTAACTTGAGTCTTCAGCTGCCTGGCTGGAGGAGGTGACACTGGTGGCAGATATTGGGGTCTAGCCCTAAGGTGTGTTTGGGGCAGATGTGATGTTCAGCCAAAAAGTATGGAGAGATGTCTGAGTTCTACCACAGTCCCTGCTGTTTGCTGCCCTTTGGGCTTTGCCACTTTTTTGATGTTTGCTGGCTGGTGTTGTATGGAAGCAGCTTTTTCCACCATTGATGGAACTTCCCCCTGTATCTGTAAGCTTGAAATAAATTCCTTCCTGCCCCAAACTGTGCCTGCTTTGGATGTTCATCCCAGCACTGTGAGGCTGTGTGCAACAGAAGGGGACTGATCTGACTGAAAAAGAGAACTGTGGAATAGGAGTGGAACCAGAGATTAATGGGAGGTAAATATGATTAGCAGTGTATTACCTATAGGTATGAAAATGTTATAATGTGACCCATTATTATGCATAATTAATATATGCTAAAAAGTAAGCAAGCCAGGCATGGTGGCACACACCTTTATTCCCAGCACTCTACTTGGGAGGCAGAGGTAGAAGAATCACTGTGTGTTCAAGGCTAGCCTGAGACTCATTGAATTCCAGGTCAGCCTGGGCTAGAACAAGACCCTACCTCAAAAAAAAACAAAATAAGTAAACAAACAAAACCTTTAATCTAACTCAGCAAAATTAATCTTGTAAAATAAAAAAGTCTAAGCTAACATAAACAAACTTGGGAAAGGAACCATGGTACTCCAATGAACAGAAGCCAGAGAGAGAGGCCTATTGTAAGTGCAGGCAAACGGAAGGAAAAAGACTGCAGGCTCCAATATACACTGTCATTCAGCTGCTCAAAGCAGGAGTCTGAAAGAATTCAACATCTCTGATTGAGATGATGGATGGCTTTCATGGGCCATGTGTCTGGTCCCTTGGTGGCACCACTTGAATAGTGTCCAGGCCATCTCATTGTGTCATCTGACAGGTACCATGCACACAAAGAGAACATTGACATTCTTGTGTGTGACACAGCTCTATTTCATCATGGCATTTCTGGGTTGAATTGTAAGCAGATGCTCACTGTTCTAGTTCTACTGGTAAAAAGCTATGTAAATATGGGGCTTTTGAAATGAAATAAGCTCTGGAAAAAATATCAGCTCTTTGAGGCTTCTCATTTTGATTTTCCCATGATTTAGGATTCTCTTCTTTGTACCAAAATATTCTATTGAAACCCTACATGCCCACTGCAAGCTGCCTCCCTGTCCTTCACACACACAAATCTGTGGAAAGTTTCCACTAACTGAACAACAAATTCTTCACAGTTTGGTTTAATTTCTAAATGATTGTTTCTTTATGTTGTGCAGATTTTTATCAAATCAATCAGTGGCTATAATTTGCATAAGTGTCCCCCAAAGGCCCACATGTTAAAGGCTTGGTAACCAGCCTATGATACCATTGAGAGCTGGTGGGAACGTTAGGAGGTGGGCCTAGTGTAGAGGAGGTTAGATCCTTGAGGATATGACCTTGAAGGGGACATTGAAATCCTCTCTCCCACCTTTCTCCTTCTAGCCACCATGAGATGAGCAGCCTCCTCTGCTACATTCTCCTGCCATGACACCCTGTCACTTCATGCTTGGACACTGGCCCGAGGCAGCAAGTCCAAGTGACCATGGACTGTGATACCATGGGTCACTATAAATCTTTGCTTTTTCTATGATGATTTTCTCAGGTATTTTGTTGCAAAAGAAAGCTGCTTGACATGCCAATTAACTGTGCATCAGTTCCCAACCTGCCTAATCATAAACTGGTCTATTAAACCACTTATTTTTTTTTCTATTCCCAAAGATATCATAATCTCAGAGGAGAGGAGAAACTAAGACACATGTGCAGTTAGAGAGTTGGAAAATTGATTTTCTTGTCACAATCATTCTTCGTGCTTAAGAGAAGAAATATCCAAGTATCTTACTCTTCTCCACTTCCCTTCAGTCTAACAAATACTTACCTAGATCCAAATTAACTCCTCTAATTTCTTTCCTGATAGGCCTTAAAAACAACCTTTGCTTAAAATGTGGAAAGCTGAATCAAGACAAAGTGTTGCTTGTGGTTAAGACATGAGGTCTCATACAGACTCAGCACAGCCACTAACTCATCAGCCCAACATGCTGATTCCTGAGTGCTCTCCAACATTCTTCCTTCTAATCTCCTTGGCGTCTTTCCACTCAGGCATCATCTTTTGTGCAGGGAAGCAGGCATGTTTAACATTGTTCTTAATCCAGCCCTCAGTACATGGATAGCAGGCAGGGATGAGTGCCCCATTATGAGACTTTGTGCAAAGGAATGAAAGTTCAGGCTGCTGACACAGCTGTGGTCACATCACAGAGGCACAACCTAGAGAATATGAAGCTGAGCCACAAATGCAAATGGTGGGTGTGTCCACAAGCACCGTTCAAATAAGCTTTAATTCACCGGCATACACCATCCACATGCACCACACATATGTTCTGAGGCAGAATAGACAGGGTAGGATATGGGAAGGGAAAGGAGCTCCTCACCCTGGAGACTGAAGTCTCTCAACAGCTGAGAAGCAAGAATTCCAGCGCATTTATAACTTGCTGTGAAGACCGTCTACATAGAGCCAATACCCCTTTTGTATAGTGATTCTTCAGTTAAAGTTAAAATAGCAATGAACCATGGTGAAAGCCTGAGCATATATGGCCATGCTCCTTCCCCATATATGAACCTGAAATTTTCTGGGAATCTCACAAATAAGACTATACACTTTTGTTTAGACTAAAAAAGTTTTTAACTTCCTGTGCGATTCTTGTGGTCAAGCTTATCTTCTGTCTTCCTAACCATGTCCCTCATGGATACCCAACATCTCATTTAGGTTATTTAGTGAGGCTTTGAGAGGCAACTTCAGAAGCTACTTGTATGTGAATATTATAAAGACACTTAAGTGCTACTCTCCCTTGAGAAGCCCACTTCCACATGGATATGTCTTATCCTATTCCCGAGCCACATCTTATTCCCTACATGCCAAAAACTTATGCTAAAAATTTCTTACCTTGACCTTTGCTTCATATTGGCTCATCTTGAAATTTGTAAGAAAGTCAAGAATCTGGCTTCATTCTCATTAGGTCTGGAACAACACAGGGATGCCCACTCTCACCATTTTTTTCCAGCATAATACTCAAAAGACTTAGCTCCCACAATAAGAGAAATAAAAGGGATACAAATTGGAAAGTATGGTAGTTTGATATAACAATGTAAATGTATAGCCCCATAGATTCACATGCTTTATTAAAATTGAGTTTGTAACTTCAGCCCCTGTAGCAGGAATCTGCCTGCTGTGGGGCAGGGACATGCCACTCAGGTTGGATCTGAATTCCAGCCCAAAAGTGTGTGCAGAGCAGTTTGAGCTCTGGAGTTTGTACTTGCTACTTGTTTTGGGTGTTTGTTAGGTGTTTGAGATTTTTAGCCAGCTTCTTCTACCATTGATTGCACTTCCCCTGTATTTGTAAATTATAGTAAATCCCTTGCTCCCATGAACTGTGTCTATCTCAAAGTTCATTCCAGCACAAAGTTCATCCCAGCAAAGTTCATCCCATGGAACAGAGTACAACAGAAAGGAAGGAGTAAAACTAGCCCTATTGGCAGATGATATGATTCTATAAATAAGTGACCAGAAAGACTCCACCAAAAAAATTCCTATGAGGTGATAAATGATTTCAGCAAAGTTATAGGATATAAAATCAGTACATAAAAATCAGGAGCCTTTGTGTATACCAGTGACAAACATATGGAGAAAGAAGTTGGGGAGCAGTCCCATTTACAATAGCCTCAGGAAATTAAATATCCTGGAATATTTCTACCTAAGGAAGTGAAATACCTATAACATTGAAAACATAAAAATACTGAATAAAGAAATTCAGAAAACACAGGAGGATAAAAAGACCTCCCATGCTCATGGATTGGAAGAATTAATATTGTGAAAATAGCCATCCTACAGATTTAATGCAATTCCAATCAAAATCGCAACAATATTTTTCAGAGTTAAAAAATCTCGAAGTTTATATGGAAGCATAAAAAGCCCCTGGTAGCCAAAAATATCTTCAGCAAAATAATACTACCACTTTTATCACCATAGCTGACATCAAGATATAATACAGAGTCATAGTAATAAAGCCAGCATGGTACTGGCACAAAAACAGAGAGATTGTAGGAATAGACTTGTAGATCCAAATATAAATTCTTGGCACCTCATCTGTGACAAAAAAGGCCAAAAACTCACAGTGGAGAAAATACATCTTCAACAAATGGTGCTGGAGAAATTGGATAACCACATGTGGAAGAGTAAATCTAGATCCATCTCTCTCACCTTCACAGAAATAACTCCAAATGGATCAAGACCCTCAATAGAAGACCTGAAACTCTAAAACAACTGGAAGGAAAATTTGGAAAATGCCTCCAATATGTAATTATAGGAAAAGACTTTCTAAATAAGAACCCAGTAGCCCAGGGAATTAGACAAACACTCAACCATTGGGATCTCATGAAACTTCAAAGCTACTGTACAGCTAAGCAAACCATCAACAGAGTCAATAGACAACCTACTGAAGGGTAGAGAATCATTACCAGTACACATGCAACAGAGATTTAATATCTAGAATACACAAAGAACTAAAAACCTAAGCAGTAAAGAAAATTAACCTACTTGGAAAAATTGGCAAGGGAACTGTTCTCAAAGAAAGAAATACAATTGGCCAATAAGCACCTAAGAAGATGCTCAACTTCTTTAGCTATTAGGCAAATGCAAATTAAAACGACTGGGATTCCAACTCCCATCAGATTGGCTTTCATTTAAAAAAAAACCAAAAGATAGCAAATGCTGGCGGGGGTATGGGGAAAGAGGAACCCTCATCCACTGCTGATGAGAGTTAAAACTTGTCTGCCACTATGGAAATTAGTATAGAGACTCCTCAAAAATCTGAAAATGGATCTACCATTAGATCCAGCCATACCACTCCTGGGCATGTGCCCTGAAGACGCCATTCTTTACTACACAGATACTTACTCAGCCATGTATGTTGTGGCTCTAATCACAATAGCTAGGAGCTGGAATCAGCCCAGATGTTTGTCCACTGATGAATGGATAGTGGAGATGTGGTATGTATACAGAACAGAGTTCTACTTAATAATAAGGAAAAACAATTTGCAGGAAAATGGTCGGACTTGAAAAAATTATACTAAGCAAGGTCACACAGGCTGAGAAAGACAAATGCAGCATGTTCTCTCTCATATGTGATTCATAACTTGGAACAGCTTGATTTTCTTTGAAAGCTGCAGTAGGCATCAGTAGGACTGGCAAGAAACCAGAGTAAGACCAGGAGAGAGTGAATACTGCTCCAAGGATGAGAGAAGGAGAAACTGTACAGGCAATTGGAGGGACAGTACAGAGAGAATGAGAAGGTTATAGGGGTAAGGGAAGGAATGGGGAGGGATTATGAAAAGCTAATGACAAATGAACCAGTACCATAGAAACCTCCTTCCAGGCTAGCTAACTACAAGATACTTTAAAAAATATTTTATTTTATTTTATTTATAAGAAGAGAGACAGAAGTGAGACAAGACAGAGAGAAGGGGTACACCAGGCTGCTAGCCACTGATGCAAACAAACTCCAGGTGCATGTGCCACTTTGGGCATTTGGCTTTATGTGGATACAGGGGAATCAGACACAGGTTGTTAGACTTTACAGACAAGCTCCCTAATTGCTGAGCCATTAGTCCAGCCCCAAGATATTACTCTTAATAATGAGTATTGGGGGAAAGCAAATATTCCATGCAGAAATGTCTGTAGGGGGTGAAGAAAGCTTCCTCATAAAACCATAGGCTCTGGCTGATAAATCCCAGTGCCAGATTTTGACTACCTCCCCCCCACACAGAGAGAGAGAGAGCTGTTGGTGTGGGAGGTCCAGGAGATCCCCAAAACAATCCAGGCTATTGACAAAGTAATTACCCACAAGAGCGAATAGGTAAGTCCCTATTGCTGAAAACACTACAGAATTTGAGTACAGTATAACAAGACATCAGGCTGGAACTGAGAAGGAAGCTAGTTCCCTAATGGCTAGCCCTCATAGTACTGGAACGTGCTAATTACTAGGGGATAATGGTCACCAACATACTGAACAAGAAGGGGATCATGCAAGCTACAAAATCAACCAGCCAGGCAAGATGTCCATGCATGTGTAATAGTGGCACACAGGTTTTGGGGATAGTCAACTACTGTACAACTGGATAGGAGGCCTGCTCAGTGGGAGGGAATTCACATCTGACACTGAGAACCAAGTGAGAATCCTAAGGGGAGGAAGGCCATAGACTTGAGAGAAGCTTCTCCTGTTCTTTGGCTAAGAAGGGAGAGTATGCCCATTAAAAAGTGTTGAAAGCACTATGTTTATCTCCTTTATAAATGCTACTCACTGTTGGTTGGAGAAAACTGCCAAGAAACAAAATCCATCAATGCAACGAGATAACCAACTGCTTAGCACAAGACAAGTCATCTCCATCACATCTGCCAGGACCTAGGAGCCACTACAGTGGAAGTGGTGATATAAACACAATTGCTGCTCTCATTGCTAGTCTGACAATCTCCTCCAGGGAGATGGTGGTGGATACTGAGGAAAGTCAAAACTCATCAAAGCAGAAATTCAGAGGTTGCCAAGGGCTCAACTCTAAAGGGGATTTATAGCATGCCCACCAAGGCAGAGCAGGGGGCACAAAGACTGTAAGAGCCATAGGGTGGGAAGGTGCATCATGAGGCATTGCCCACCCTGCACTTGATGCACACACTGAAGCTGACTGGTGCATTCATGATGACCCCACAGTTAATACCAACAACCCCACTGAAGAAGGCCATTAGTGGAATGGGGAGCAGGTGTGAGGAGGAGAAGGCACTTAAAAGTATAATCCAGTGGGAATATGACCAATATGCAACTTGTTCATACTGTAAAGTTTATAATAATAATTTTTAAAAACCTGTCTTCACCTGGAGGTGAAGTGCAGGTCTCAGGATGCTGTAAGCCCACTGCAGCTCACAATGCCATGGTGTGGTAGTTTGAATAATGTCCCCCAATAGATTCAAAAGTTTATTATAATTGTAAATTGTCTCCAGCCAGTTCTGGCTGGAGGAGATGTGTCACCTTGGCCAGATCCTAGGGTTCAGCCCTAAGGTGTTTCTGAGGTGGGCCTAGAATTCTAGCTATACATATGCAAAAAGCAGTCTGAGCTCAAGCCTGGAGTTCCTTTTGTTAGTTTGGAGTGTGCTTGCTTGCTTCTGGTGGTGGGTTCTCTCTCTCTGCTTGCTTCTATGAAAGCGGAGCCAGCCTTTTTCCTTAACTTCCCCTGGATCTGTTCAATAAATACTTTTCCTCCCCATAATCATGCCTGGTTTGGAGATTCATCCCAGCAACATGTGGCTGACTATGACACATGGTCAGCGGTTATTAACAGAAAAGAACAGTCGTGATTTTCTTCAAACTCTTGCCTCAGCAAAAATGTAACTAAAGAAGAAATTCCTAATTTTACTTTCTAGTAAATAAAAAGAATTTTGATTTTCCTTTGTTTTCCCTTTTTGTGTTTTTGTTTGTTTGTTTTTGAGGTAGGGTCTCACTCTAGCCCAGGCTGACCTGGAACTTATTCTGTAGTCCCAGACTGGCCTCAACTCACAGCGATCCCACCTACCCAAATGCTGTGACTATAGGCGTGTGTCACCATGCTGGCTCTTGATTTCCATTTTTGTGAAAACATTTTTCAAAATATTTATTTTGAACTCATTTGAATTGCAAAAGCAACCCTCCTATAATTCCTCCCCCCAATCCCACTGGTGTTAACAACTTACATGACTACTGAACTATTTCTAGAACAAGTCACTAAACATCATTACCATATTGTTAACTAACCCTCAGACCTTATGGGAATGTCATCATTTATTCCCTTGTGTCCTTTTTCTGTTCCAGAACACTTTCAGGACTACGTATGGCATCTTTTTGTCATGTTTTAGGATTACCTTTGAGAGAAGAAAGCTCTGGAACTGCCAAGATGACACCAATGAAAGGGTGTTGCCCATTCATCAGACTGCTGCTTCTATGGAGACCCATGAGAGTGGAAGAAACTGGCCAGAATCAGAAGTTTAATAGTTAAGACTTCAGGTTCAATTGGCAGATTGCCTGCAGTCCCCCCATAAGGCTCCTGTGAGAAATTCTCTTTAAGCCTGGAGTGATGGTGCATGCCTAAAGCCTGAAGCAGGAGGATCACAAGTTCAAGGTCAGCCCCCATTTGAAGCATACACATTGTTTGTTTCACTGTGCATTGCATTTCTCCTATTTCAGATGTGTGGGAAGAAGACTAGGCCAGTCTTCATTTGTTCCGTACACCAAGGGTGGCTATTTTTTAGGCAGTGTGGATAAGATGATTAACAAGTGATCACCTCCTTTGGTGGCTTTATGGGGAAAGCACAAACATCCAGGAAAAATGGGTTCAGATTTTAAAGGGTAAATTGGTCTACAGAGTTAGAAAAAGGCTTTGGAGACAAGCTTTTCAGAGCAAAAGAAAGTGGAGTTAAGTAAGGGCCTAAGGAAAGCCGGAGTAGTTTGGAGGATGTAGCTCAGTTGGTGCCTGGCATGCCTGGGGTGTAGGAAGCCCCCACCCTAGCACTGGCTTGGTGGCACACACCTGTAGTCCCAGTACTTCAAAGATAGAGGCAGGAGGATGAGAAGTTCAAGGTCACCCTGTACTATGTAGAAAGTTAACCTGGAATCCATGAGACCCCCCTCTGAGACAGGGGAGGGGAAAGCATGAAGGCAAGCATTTGGAAAACTACAATGCTTTGTGTAGGACCTAGTGCAGAGGCCTGGAGACTTCTGGAAGAAGATGAGGCAATGAGTGGAGGCCAGACCTGTGTCACAGAAAAAACAACCGATTATGCACAAAGGTATTTGACTATCACCCCCTCCAGGCTGCAGAAGCCACTGGAGAGTCCTCAAGGGGAGCACTATGTCACACTAACTCTGGGAAATCAGATGTCCTGATTCATTGGAGCTCCACTAAATGCCTTCTATGTTAACCATCATTATCTAGTTTAATCTTTAGACTATTCTTGATTGAAATACCAAACTGATGGCAGTCACAAGGCTGAGACATTTATCTGGCCCAAGCCACAGTTAAAAGACACAACTTTTAAGATATTGATTATAGGGCTGTGTAGATTGCTCAGTGGTTAAGGAGCAATTCCAAAGTACCCATTTACTCCAAGAAACACATCACTCCATCCGATAGACACCTCCTTAGGGTGAACAGATAGAAAACAGTATTTCCAGCAAATGGGCCTTGGAAACAATCAGCTGTTGCTGTCCTAATATCAGGCAGGATAGATTTCAAACCAACAGTAGTTTAAAAAGATAGGAAGGGGGCGGAGCAAGATGGTGGACGAGTAACAGCGTCACCAGGACTCTCTCCGTAAAGGTTTGATTTTCCAGCTGGGATCCAAACCCTGGACTCCAGCCGGACCTGAACCCAAACCCACCCTCCCCCCAGCTTCTGCACCAGCACAGACAGGGTTCCCCAGTGGCTCTCTGCTCCACAGAGGAACAGAGAGCCGCCCCCCTCCACCACCCCAAGCTCCCACCATTGTCTCCTCCCAGCCGGTTCCGCGCCACCAGCTGAGCACCTTTCCTTCACGGGGCCCCTTCGCTTCAGCACCTGATCCTCTGGCGCACTTCTCTACATGACCCCCCCCACACACACATAGACAGGCAGACGTGATCCTTGGGCAAACTGACCTAGCTTGGTTCCAGGGCCAGACCTCAGGCAGATACCTGGGAACCTTGGCAGAGGCAGGTTCAGACGGGTACCTGCCAGGAGGGCACAGGCGGTCTCGGCGAGTACCAGGGATCACGCGCCACTACCAGGTGGGAAGACACTGGGCTCTATAGTTGGGGGTGCTGGAGCTTTTTTGTTGTTACTGCAGCATACCAATCGGGGACAGGGGTCTATGAGGTGGCTCTAAGACTAAACAGTCACATACAGAGGGATCCAGACAGGTAAAGATCTAAGCCTGTCTGGGGACAGAACACCCTAACAGGAAAGACCTCTGTTTAAGATCAAACCTGGTGATCATTCCACTAGGAGTAAAGTAGGCTGAATAGCACTCCCCACGGTGCCTGAGTCCCACTCCCCTACCTAGACATGGGCAGAAACCAATGAAAAAAAAACACAGAAATTAAAGACGGATCTTCCCAACTCAGGGCCTCTAGTCCCATTATGGAACTGGAAAGTGATAAGGAAGTGGAGACAGCAAAAATACAATCCCAAAGAGAGAATAATATGATTCCTGACCACAACTGCAATGCAAACATGAAGCAGTTAATGGCTATGTGGAAACTATGAAAAAAGACATGAATGAGATGAAGCTCACCAACTCAAGCATAGACTTCAGATTGAATTTAATGGAGAGAAATATGAATGAATTCAGAAACACATTAAGTGAATTGAAGGTCAACCAACTACGGGAGGAGCTAGACAATTGATTAAATTTGATGAGGACTTAAGAAAACTTAAAAATGATTTTCAGGAATTCCCTAGCAAAAACAAAAATAGACTGGAAATTGGATCTCACCAAAGAATTGGAGTCTATAAAAAAATTATAGCAGAAACCAAAAATGCAATGGAGTTGTTAAAAACCTCCCTAGAATCAATCAGTCCCAGAGTCGACAATATGGAGGACAGACTCTCAAACGTTGAGGACAAGACAGAAGGAATAAGGCTGTCATAAGATTCAACAAATTCAAGAAATCAAGTGAGCATAATTTAAGAGATCTATGGGATACCATAAAGAGGCCCAATATTCGAATCATGGGGATCCCAGAGGGAGAAGAAGCCCAGGCTAAGGGCATAGGAAATATTTTCAACAGAATTATTCAAGAAAACTTTCCCTATCTAACAAGAGAAAGCCCACTCAACTTTCAAGGGGATCAGAGGATTCCAAATAGGACATGAAGAGAAATTCTCCTAGACACATTTTAAGATGCCTAACATAGGAAGCAAAGAGAAAATACTCAAAGCTGCTAGAGAAAAGCAAACCGTAACTTATAAAGAAAAATCCATCAGACTTACCTCAGACTTCTCATTAGAAACCATGAAAGCCAGAAGGGTTTGGAATAATTCTTTTCAGGGCCTAAAGAAGTATGGCTTTCAACCTAGACTACTGTACCCAGCAAAGCTATCCCTCATAATAGATGGAGATTTGAAAGTGTTTCATGAAGTAAACAAGCTCTACAACTATTTGAAAACAAAGCCAAAATTTCAGAAGATCCTGCAAGAGATATCCCACACAGAAGAAACAAGAAATCTACCTCAGAAGAGTACCAGAGATCAGGCACAATAATCACAGTCAGTGTGCTAATAACAGCAGCACAGACAACAACCCCCATTAACCCTTCATCATGGCAGGGCTTAAAGCAAACCTCACAGTTATATCACTGAATATAAATGGACTTAATTTCCTATAAAAAGACACAGACTTGCAGGGTGGATCAGAAAAATTGACCCATCTGCTGCCTTCAGGAAACGTACTTCTAAAGACAGCAATCTTAGAGTAAAAGGATGGAAAACAGTTTATCAGGCATGTGGAAATAAAAAAGCAAGTGTGGCTACATTAATCTCTGACAAAATAGATTTTACACCAAAATCAATTAAAAAGGATAATGATGGTCACTACTTATTCATCAAAGGAATGATCCAACAGAAAGATATCACCATCAACATATATGCACCAAATTTGGGTGCAACACAGCTCATAAAGGAAACCCTACTCAAAAATAAAGCAGAAATAGACTCTAATTCCATCATAGTAGGAGACTTTAATACACCTCTATCAGCTCTAGACAGATCAACCAAACAGAAGATCAGCAGGGACATAACGGAGCTCAATAACACCATCAACCAGCTGGGGATAATAGATATTTACAGAACTTTCTACCACAAAGACACAGAATATACATTCTTAGGAGCGCATGGGACTGTTTCAAAAATTGATCAAATCTTAGGTCACAAATCTTCCCTAAACAAATTCAGGAAGATTGATGTAGTTCCTTGCATCATATCAGACCATAGAACATTAAAGGTAGAAATTAATAATGGAACAGGATCCAGCAAATACAAAAGTACTGGCACCTGAATGATTCGCTCCTAAAAAATGATTGGGTCATCCAAGAAATAAAACAGGAAATTCAGAATTTCCTAGTAATAAATGATGATAACACATCTTAACAGAACTTGTGGGACACAATGAAGGCAGTCCTGAGGGGAAAGTTCATTGCGATAAATGCCTTCATATCAAAGACAGAGAGGTCTCAAATCAATAGCCTAACCACCCACCTAAGAACATTGGAACAGACAGAAAAAGCTAACCCAAGGAGTGCAAGATGAAAGGAAATAAAATCAGAGCTGAGATTATGAATGAATGAACTGGAAATAAAGAAAATGATTAAAAAATAGATAAAGAGTTGGTTCTTTGAAAAAGTTAATAAGATTGACACACCCCTGGCCAATCTAATCAAATGAAGAAATGAAAAAACCCAAATCAACAAAATCAGAAAGGACAATGGTGAGATCACAACAGATCCCGAAGACATTGGAAGAATCATCAGGTCATACTTCCAAAACCTCTGCTCCACAAAATTAGAGAACCTGGAAGAAATGGGTAAGTTTTTGGACACCTACCAACTGCCAAAGCTCAACACAGCAGATAAAAGCATTAAATAAACCTATCACATCCACAGAAGATGTAATCAAAAACCTTCCCAAAAGGGAAAGCCCAGGACCAGATGGTTTCTCAGCTGAATTCTACCAAGCCTTCATCACAGAGCTGAAACCACTCTTTCTGGAGCTTGTTAGAAGCATAGATAAAGAGGGAAGGCTTCCAGACACCTTTTATGAAGCTACCATTGCCCTAATCCCCAAACCAGGCAAGGATGCAACAAGAAAAGAGAACTACAGACCCATATCTCTGATGAACCTAGATGCAAAAATCCTGAACAAAGTCCTAGCAAACCGGATTCAACCCCACATCAAAAATATTATCCACCCTGACCAAGTTGGCTTTATCCCAGAGATGCAGGGATGGTTCAACATATGCAAGTCGATAAATATAATACATCACATTAATTGGTTCAGCCACAAAAACCACATGGTTATCTCAATGTGGAGTAGGCCTTTGACAAAATTCAACACCACTTCATGTTCAAAGCTCTGGAAAGAATAGGTATAGATGACCTATACCTCAATTTAATAAACACAACTTACAAAACTCCTAACTCTCAAATCATTCTCAATGGGGAACGACTCAAGGAGTTCCCACTCAATTCAGGAACAAGACAGGGGTGTCCACTCTCACCACTGCTCTTTAACATAGTGCTTGAAGTTCTAGCCCAAACGATAAGACAATAGAAAGGCATAAAAGGGATACAAATCGGAAAGGAAGAAATTAAACTATCCCTCTTTGCAGATGACATGATCCTTTATATATCAGACCCAAAGAATAGTATCAGTAACCTCTTGAAGGTGATTAATGCCTTCAGCAACGTGGCAGGATACAAAATTAACACACAAAAATCAGAAGCCTTTCTATATGCAGAAGACAAGCAGACAGAAAAAGACATCAGGGAGACTATCCCATTTTCTGTAGCCTCAAAGAAAATCAAATACCTTGGAATATCACTAACCAAGGTTGTAAAGGACTTATATAAGGAAAATATTAAAACATTCAAGAAGGAAATAAAGGAGGACTTGAGAAGATGGAAAGATATTGCATGCTCATGGTTAATGAGACTCAATATAATAAAAATGGCAATCCTGCCAAAAGCAATTTACAGATTCAATGTCATGCCGATAAAAATCCCAACCTCTTTCTTCACAGACATAGAAAAAATAATCTCTAAATTTATTTGGAAGGGCCAAAGACCTCGGATATCTAAAACTATTCTAAGTAAAAAAAACCTACTCAGGAGGTATCATCATCCCTGACTCAAAACATACTACAAAGCCATAGTAACTAAAACAGCATGGTACTGGCATAAAAACAGATGGATCAATGGTACAGGATTGAAGACCCAGCTTTAATTGGAAGTAACTTCAGTTATTTGGTCTTTGACAAGGGGGCCAACAATGTACGCTGGGCCAAAGATAGCATCTTCAACAAATGGTGCTGGACGAATTGGATAAACAAGTGTAAAAAAATGAAAACAGACCCACTACTTTCACCATGCACAAAATCAACTCCAAATGGATAAGAGACCTTCATATAAATCCTGTAACCCTGAACACCCTAGAAGAAAAATAGGAGAAAAATAAGAAAAAAATACATGATATAGGAGTAGGGAAAAGTTTCCTGAGCAAATCTCCAGCAGCCCAGGAAATACAACAAACACTTAACCAATGGGACCTGATCAGGCTCAAAAGCTTCTGTACAGACAAACAAACCATACTCAGAGCCAATAGACCCCCTTCAAATTGGGAAATGATTTTCGCCAGCTACAACTCAGACAGCGGCCTAATTTCCAAAACCTACAGAGAACTCAAAAAAATTAATAACAAAAATCCAAAATGCCCCCTCACAACATGGGGCTCTGATCTCAACAGAGAATTCACAGAGGAGGAAACACAAATGGCCTTGACTCATCTAAGAAAGTGCTCAGCATCCTTAAGCATCAGGGAAATGCAAATCAAAACCACAATGAGATACCATCTTACCCATGTCAGAATGGCAATCATAAAGAAAACCAACAACAATCGTTGCTGGCGAGGATGCGGGGGAAAAGGAACCCTCATTCACTGCTGGTGGGATTGCAAACTTGTTCAACCGCTATGGAAAACAGTGTGGAGACACCTAGACATAATGGACATAGAACTACCAATGGACCCAGCTGTCCCTCTACTAGGCATCTACCCGCAAGATGTCACATCTCGATGCAGAAACATTTGTACAACTATATTTATAGCAGCTCAATTCATAATAGCCAAGAATTGGAATCAACCCAAATGTCCATCCATGGAGGAATGGACAGCGAAACTTTGGTATATTTACACAATGGAATTTTACTCAGCTGAAAGGAAAAATGACATATCAAAATTTAGGAAAAAATGGTCTGACTTTGAGCAGATCTTACTAAGCAAACACTCAAAGAACAGAGAATTGAACGCCGCATACTCTCCCTCATATGTGGTCCTTAGCCAGGATAACCATTTTCTCTATGCAGACTAGTAGAAGTGAGAGGTTATGAATGAGTTGTAAGGGAAGGGGGGAGGGGAACGGCTTAAGCATGACACTAAACCAAACTACGTTCAAAAACATAAAATCCTTATGAGCATACTGTAACCTACAGAGCAAGTAGTGGGCGTCAACTGGCAAGAGGGGCCATGAGTAGTAGGGGAGAATGTCTAAGCTTGTGAATAATTGAGCAGTCTGACAACCCCAGGTCCCAGCCACTGGTTCCTTCCCTCACCGAGCTGTTGATCAAAGTGACCCATGAGGTTCCAAAAATAAGACAGAATTCTGTCAAAGCTCTTGAACGCCCTCCCCAGGCCTGAGGCAAAACCCTGTTGCTGAAGAAACCACAGAATTGCCATCGATCAGCATCGAGAGATCCTTCGAGGTCTGGAATGGTAACCAGCCCCCAGATGGCGGTTAGTGCTGGAAGGCACTACTCAAGCTGCCAGGGGAAGCAGATCAACGACAGCTGGAGTAAACAGACCACTGGCATGAAACACAGTCTGCAGCAATGAGTAGGCTGACCACACCTCCTGCTGGGAGAGAACAGCAAACCAAGAAAGGAGCAAGCACTTTTGCAATGGAGGAGCCTGGGCCTGGGGGAGATAATCAACAGCTATTAAATGCGGCCAAACATTCCACTCAGTGAGGGGGAACTGTTGATTGGAACTGGAGATTCAGGGTGATATGCACTGGATCCTGTACTCTTGGGCTCCCAAGAAAAGATGCACTGTGCGAGCGACTGACGGGGAGGCTTCTAAACATAGAATCTAGGTAATCCAGAATGATGTATATTTGTTAACCTATACTGATCTCACTCTCTGATGGAGATTGTGTTTGTATTTTTCAGGATGCAGCAAGAGAGCTGTGGCCCTTATAACCCTACCAACCGACCGCAGGCAGAAAGCTGAGATCCTGGCAAGAGATGAGCCACCACAGTCATATTGTGGAGGATCCAAATGGAATCCTGCAGAGAATGACCGGATGAACAAGGGACCTACAGCCACAGCCATTCAATCAACACAGGATAAGCCAGTGAGACAGAAACCAACAATTTGCAACACAAAAACCCCTAAGCTCACAACATTAAAGCAGCCTTAATACTCACCCACCTCGACTCAGGGAACTGAGTGGAAGAGGGGGGGCGGAAAGATTGTGAGAGCCGTGGTGGGGGAGAATATCAGAGGCATGTCAACCCTCAGTAACAACACACTTGGGTCAGGAGAACCCGACTGAATACTAGGCTATCCATGGTCCCCTACCACAAGGACTGATCCAGACGACCCACGGAGGAGGATATCCAGCTGACTGGGGATTGGGAAGGGGGGCAATGAGGAATTGGGGATAACAACTCATTGTTGGCCCACTAAACAATGTAACTCATTATGGACAATAAAAAAAGATAATGAAGGTCATTATATATTGATTCAAGGAACTATTTAACAGGAGGATATTGTAATTCTAAATATATACACCAAACACAGGTGCTCTCAATTTCATTAAGCAAACACTACTAGAATTGAGGTCACAGATAACACCAAGCACAATTGTAGTGGGAGACTTCAACACCCCACTCTCATCTATTGACAGGTCATCTGGCAAAAAAATAAACAGAGAAACATCTGGACTGAATGATAATATAAAACAAATGGACCTAACACATCTACAGAACTTTTTATCCAAATATCAAAGTACCCACTTAAAGCCAGATGCACAAAGTGGCACATGCATCTGCAGTTGGTTTCCAATGGCTGGTGGCCATGGCACTCCTATTCTCTCTGTTTCTTTTCCATTTCTTTCAGCTTGCAAATAAAAAAAATATTTTTCTAAAAAGTCCTGATTATAGCTTTGGGCTACCATGAGAAATCTCAGCACAGTGCTTTTGGAGGGGCTTCAGAGCCACCAGCTTCTCATACTGATGGCCCAGCCCTGACCCTGGCATCACCACTCTAGTGTCCTTGCACTGTCTTGTGGGCTCAGTGGGATCAAGCCTCTGCAGGGGCTCCCTGTGCACTTTGAGTCCCCCACACAACCACCAGGGGACAAGGATCCTGTAGCCTTCCAGGCTGAATACTGATTTGACCTCTTGCTGAGTCAGCACATGGCTTTAAGACAGCAAGTCACAGATAGACATCAGGTGGCCATCAAAGTACTCCCCTGAATCCTGTGCTGGATTGGTCTAACTTGTCAGACTACCACATGCCCACTAGAGGTGCACTGCTGTGGAAGGCAGGTGAAGACACTGAACCATATGCTTGGCTCTTGAAACACAGAAGCCTTCCTGCAATCCCTGAGCATCTCTGCCTGCCTTTTTAACTACATCACAGAGAAGGACACATTGGGTGACAGGTGTATTTCTTCACCCAGGGAGTAGCAGAGTCCAGCACTACTATGCCCGTAGTGTTGTCTACCAGGATATCCTGAAAGACCTGAGCGGGGATTGTATCAAAGTCCTCAATTTTGGTTCTGGTGCCTTTTTCATAATGAACCAACATGGACAAGGCTGTGACAAAGGTGCCTAGCCCTCCAGAGTATATCTCTTGACACCAGTACTAGCCACTGTCTGGTTGCTGGGCATCCTCCTTTATGACATGGAGTGTGGGGACATTCCACTGGAGAAGGACCAGGGGGTTCTGGAGCTCACTTCTCCTCACATTGTTGTACCTCATTAGCTGGTGCCTGGCCCCTAAAACCCGGTTCCTGGACATCCCTAGACAAGATCCTGCTGGACCCCTGGATGCAAACACCAGCTGCCCAGTCACCCATGAGCCCCACCAAAGGAAACTTCACCCCCTTTGCCCTGCTCCCTACTTATTTAGACCCAGCCAGGCTCTGATTGTTAGAATCCCTTGGTTTTGCCACAAGGGATGGGTGGACATCTGTTGACCTGATTGACAGGTTGTTAAAAATTCAGTATTACCAAGGTCAGAGACTAGGGATCAGGGAGTCAGAAGATCAGCCAGGTATTCTCAGTTCCCATCTCAATCCTGTGAAGGATCCTTCCTCCCAGAACCTGTCCCTTATTTGGGAAGAGGGAAATCCTTCTTGCTCTATTCGGGATGGTTATGTGGTTGGAGTTCTTTCTCTTCTCTGATTCTGACACTGTTGGCCCTACAGTCGCGCCTCTTATAGTAGCATAACAAACTTAGACACGTCAAATGCTTTCGCTAGGGCAGGGTGCTTTCCTTAAAACCTCAGTTGCTCCTACTTTCCCGAAAGAGTCTTTAAACCTAGCATGGAGTCCCATGCTCAGTCAAGCTGCTTGCCTGTCTCGGCCCAGAATTGCTTATTCTCGGGAGGTAATGTCGTATTAGTGTGTGTGTGTGTGTGTGTGTGTGTGTGTGTGTGTGTGTGTGTGTGTGTGTATTTTGGTAATTTTTGGTGAGGGTACCCTATTATTATCCTTCAGTACCATTATTCTGGCAAGAACCCAACTTCCATAAATTGGAATGAATGGGAGATTGACACCATCAGACACCACCAGAGAATTTGATGGTTAGGTGAAGGGGTGAGGTGGGGAAAATAAGTCTTGTTGTTTGTTTGTTTTCCTGGGTTCTCCTCCTCCCAACTGTTGCTGTCTCCTCCTGAGCCAGGATTGTTCTCTTGCTAAAATGTAAATAGTGTGTACTGGAGGTAGGAGAAAGCTACAAGTGTCCCTTCCTGTTCCTTCTCTCCCTGCATGGATTATTTTAAAAAGTCGTGTAGAAACATTTAATAAATAACAAAGTCACAATTGAAAAAAAGTACTGATTATATTCTCTGCTTTCCATTCTGGTTTGGTGGCAGACTAAAGGAAGATAGAGAAACTAGTCTGAGGATGACTGCCACAGCATGCCTGTTGGACTCTGGTGGTTAGTTGGTGTCAAAAAATTACACGTGATTTAGTATTTACTATTGGACTGACATGGACCAAACCAGAAAAGATTTGATCTCACACCATTCAGTCTTTCATTTTCAAATGTTCACATCTGATGTCAACCCAGAGACTCAGATTTCACTGTATGTTGTAGCTTTTAAAAACTGTCTAATTGGGGCTGGAGAGATTTATCAGAGATTAAGCTGCTTGTCTGCAAAGCCTAAGGACCCTGGTTTAATCTCTGGTACTCACATAAAGCCAGAAGCTCAGAGTGGCATATGCATCTGACGTTTGTTTTCTCTCTCTCTCTCTCTCTCTCTCTCTCTCTCTCTCTCTCTCTCTCTCTCTCTCTCTCTCTCTCTCTCTCTTCCTCTATCTCTCTACCTATATGTGTGTGCCTCTTTCCCTTTGTCTCTCTAGATCAAATAAATAAAATAATTTTAAATAAAGGCAGCATCCAAATTTAAAAATGGGCAAAAGGGGCTGGACAGATGGCTCAGCAGCTAAAGGCATTTACTTACAAAGCTTGAGGGCCCAGGTTGTATTTCCCAGTATCCATGTAGAGCCAAATGCACTAAGTGACATGTGTCTGGAGTTAACACTCTCTCTGCCTGCCTCTTTCTCTCTGTCTGTCTCCCTCCCTCAAATAATAAATAAAATATTAAAATAAAATAATAATTCAGAAATAGGCAAAGGAAGCTAGAAAAGGACCATTCTGTGGGGTAAGGAAGAAAAGCTTAAGAGGAGTGCGATGGTGAAGTTCTGTTGTCAACCTGATCTGATTAGGAATCCATAGACATTCCAGTTATTTAGGTTTCTGAATTAGCTTCCAGGAGGAATGACTGAAGGAGGTAGTCCTTCCTCTAGAGTGAGCCCTTCCCCCAGAGTGGGTGACTTTATGTAAGGAAGCTCTGGGAGAAAAAAGCCCCTTCCTCCCACCTGCCTGCAGGTGCCTTCACTTGCACATGCATCTATCCTCTTCGGTTATCACTGCTTAGCAATGGAACCAAGTTTCCTCAGCCTTCCAGTGTGGACTGAAGACAAATGGCTCTCCAGGAAGCCTTCAGGCCTTCAGTGCTAGGCTGGGACTACTGAGGCATCCAGCCATATGGACTGAGTAGCTATTGGGTTCCTTGACCATCAAGCCTTCAGACTGATACTGTTGGACCCAATAAATTCCCCTTTTAATACAATTCATTCTATTGGTTCTGTTCCTCTAGAGAACCCTGACTATTCCAGAGGAGATAGCAGAATCCATGTGATACAGAAGTAGAGGACAAAGTACTGGTAGTAGAGAAGTTTGAGTGAGGATGGGGTGGGAGGGTGGAGAACAAGAGCAGGGGGAGGTTACTCAAAACTAAAGACATGAAAAAGAGAAATGGAAACCTATGTATTTGTTAGCTAATTTTAAAATACATAATTTTAAAAGAAAGATTTGAACATTAACCCAATTGGGGAAATATTCTGTTCTCAGAAACCATAGGTTATTATAAGAAAACCTTAGTGTCAGAGGTTGGATACCTTCCTGTGGGTTGTTGATTAGGAAGGTCTCTGAAGCCCCAGAACAATACAGGCTCTTCTTGGTTGTGCACCATAACTAGATGGTAAGATACTACATGCTTCACTTGCAGGGCACTGAGAAATAAAGCTGGAACTGAACTGGAAGGCTCCTCCCTTGTTGGTTAGGTGCAAAGTGCTAAAAGGAGCGATACAGGGTTGTGGGGGAGAAAAGACATCAGTCTCATCCAGCAGTGGACCCTGTCAGCTGCACAATGTACCAGCCAGTAAAGATGTACCCATTTG